>OY720429.1:97639909-97697409 GCA_963082735.1 Pocota personata | reverse complement strand
CAGCTTCAGCGTCAGGTACAGGAGCAGGCGAAGCGGGTGGACCAGATCTACGCACTTCTGCCGAGCCTAACAGACCTCCAGTCGTAATGGGTACGAACATGGAGGAGCAATCCTTGAAGATCCTGGCGGTGAATGTGAATTCACTGATTACGATGGAGAAAAGAGCCGTATTGTTTAAGTTGCTTGATGACTAAACCCCTGATGTGCTTATGGTTAGCGAAACAAAGCTATCCCAGAAACACAAATTGGGGGACAATAAATACAACATGTGAGAAGAGACCGACCCAACTCGACACAAGGAAGAGGTGTTGCGATCTTTATTAAAAAACAACTGCAATTTAAGGTAGTGTACAGCGGTGAAGTGCGAAGGTTCCAGGTGCTGGAAGCGTGTATCGTGTGCATCCCTCTCCATAGTGGAAAGATGATGTACATGATAGCACTCTATGCAAATGAAGCTCGGAGGAGAATTATTTCATCATGGCCGGAGATCTAAACGTCAAACATAGAGATTGGGGAAATAACACACCTAATCCTAGAGGGAACCTACTATACAATTGGTGGGGTCGGCACAGTGTCGAGTATAAACTCGATTAGAAAGCTACAGATAGTCCGTCGTTTCCTAGAAGCGGATCCTATCTGGATCTTATGCTATTTGACGTACGGTTACAACTGACAGACATGGACCGACAAACTTTAAACTGCCTGCACACATTTGTGTATGACAGTGACCATTGCGGACTCAGTGCCGTAATAACGATTCCCAACGAAATTGCGGAGTTGGAGGAGTTCGTCCAAACGTACTCCTACAATTATAGTAGGACGCGTTGGACTCGCTTCTCAAGAACTTTGACAAGAGCACTCTCCTCGAATTCGCTCTACCCACCGTCCAATGGGAATCTGTCAAACGAGAAGATTGACCGGTACCTAAAACAAATGGACGAGACAATTAACGAACTATGGACAATACGATACCTCGGTATCAACATACTGACAACGCAGACATTTTCCGTAATGCAACAATTGACGCACTACACCAACACAAAAGTAAACTGCTGTCGAGACTAAAAACCTTGTACATACAGTTTACTGACAGACAAAACTCGGAGGTTAGGATGCTGAAGTCGTTGATTAAAAACCTCCAGAAATTAATCAGGGATAACTACAGACTTTCTGTAAATTTGCATTGGAACAACAAATTTCGGGCTGTAAAAGCCAGCAACACGAGTATGTTCCCGCAAATAAATAGAATATATCGGAGAAACAATCAAAATGGCCTTCCGCGTCTTAAGATCCCCCGAACGACGAACAATGGACGAATACTTATAACAGCAGGTATAGATCCAGATAACGCAGTAGAGGATGACAACTTCTTTGTGATCGAAGATCCGCAGGAGAAGGCAGAGGCTATTGGAGCGACTTTCCAGGAAGTGTACAAGGTGAATGATACCAACTGCCTGAACCACGACCTGGAAAGTCGCGTCCTTGTACACAACTTCTACCTTCGAAATGATATAGAGCACTGGCGATCTGAGAACATAGGTTTTACCGAGTTATGGTAAATAATATGGCAAATAATGTCATTGCCGATGAAAGGGTACATAGCCCGTACGTATCGAAGGTGGAGGTCCAAGCGATCTTCGAATCATTGAGAAGGAAGAAATCTGGGGGATTCGACGGAGTGTCGAACATTGTGCTTCGACATCTCCCTCAAGAAGCGGTGGACATTTACACCACTCTGTTTAACAATGCACTGAATAATGCACTTTATCCAGCGCATTGGAAAACAGCAGTGATACAACCCATCCCCAAAAGGGGTAAGGACACTTCCAATCCGGCAAATCTCCGGTCGATAAGTCTCCTTCCGAACATCAGCAAGGTATTCGAAAAAGTGATCAATAGAGCCCTGCTTAAGTGGACTGAGAACAGTAATATAATTCCGGATAACCAATTCGGTTTTAAAGCGGGGCATGATACAATACATGCCGCGTCTAAACTGGTATCGGATATCCATGGGAACAAATGCAAGAACCAATGCACGGGTGCCTGCCTGATTGACTTGGAGAAAGCCTTCGACACGGTATGGTTAGAGGGACTCTTCTACAAGCTGGAGAAGTTGGGTATAAGCAAACCACTGCTGTACATACTTTATAACATGCTCACTAGTAGACAGTTCATTGTGAAAAATGGCAATGTGACTTCTGCTGAAACTTTTCAAATTAAAAACGGTCTGCAATAAGGTGCGGTTAATTCACCGATTCTTTTCAACATTTACACGAGCGATCTTATAGGATCACTTCACCATGCCATAGCGTACGCAGACGACTTGATCGCGTACAGATCAGGACCAAAAATCGAGGTCAATGCACTGCTCTTGCAACGTGACTTCGATAAGATTCAGCGATATTGCGATGACTGGAAGTTGAAGATCAACTTCCAGAAATGGGAAACCATTCTTTTTAGGTCGCCGTTGTCTGGGGCCTCTAGGAATACCAGAAAGAATTGGCGAAAGTTCTGAATCGTGGGACCACACGGACAGCCACTTGCGTGTCGAAGTGTAGTCAGATACTTGGGCTTTGGTTTGAACAATATCTATATTTTAACAAACATATATGTAGATGCTGCTCTGGCCAAAGCCAAAGGTGCTTTTGCCCTTACAAACAGACTTTTTTATAGCAAGCAACTCGATGTAAGGGTAAAGGCCATATACGAGCATGGCCCCCATCCGGCCCATGCTCGTATATGGATGTCCCGTGTGGTTCAACGTGGGAGCAAGCTTGTTGGAAAAGATTCGGGTGTTTGAGAGGACTTGCCTTCGGGCTTGCCTTCATTTGTACAGAACACCGGAGTCCCAGTACATACAATTCTATCCCAATGAGGTCCTATACAACTGGGCTAACCTAATAAGAGTGGATAATTTCGTTATCAAGCTGATTCGAAGGTATATTGCAAGAGCAATGAGCTCGACGAATAACCTGTTCTCCGGGGCTTATTACGAGTTTCACGAGAGAGTGCGTCTTAACGGCTTTGTTCCCCCAGAAACGTTCCCCTATTTTGATAAGAAAGGTCTGATCCAGGACAGATTGGCGGTGCCGCTAATCTTCCACATTGCTCGGACAGTTGTGGATAGGCGACTCAACTACGACAGAGACGTTGCACACGGCAGTGTGGAGCGTCTCCGGTTTAGTAGGGCGGTATCGGGTCGCGATATGAAGGACGTTGAACGTCAGTTCTCAGAATTTTGGTGGCTAACTGAAAGAGAGGGAACCCCTTCGTGAACAGCACTTTGAAAAAAAGTATGTATTTAATTACATAATTAGAGTAAGATAGAAAAAGATAGTTTAAGATTTATTTTAAGGTAGTTTTTAGGTTTTATTATAAGAACAAAAGAAAAAAAAAAGTACATACACTAAGTTTTTTGTAATTTTATCAAAAATGTTCCTTAGTATTTATCAATAATTGAACAATAAGACAAATGAAACAATTAAGTACGGTACGTCGAAAGACATAGTTTTAAGTATTAGGTTTAGCTTAGAGCGCCCGCATAGGGCCAGTAAGTTAGAATAACATAGTTAAGTTAATTAAGCTAGTTTTAAGCGTTTTTTTCTAACATTTAAGTTGTAATCGCATGTAATAAAAAATGCGTTTAAAATGAATGAAAAATGAAGACCCGTTTTAATTACTGTGTACTAGATATAAAATCGCCATAAAAAATGGGAAATTTGAGATTTTAAAATATTTTATTGATTCACACTCCAATAGAAAATTTAATGGAGGCTGCCTACATTAACTAATGTCGCATTTAATTTAAAACCGGTGTTAGCTAAAACTTTAAAATCCACCTTTTAAGGGGCATTTTTAGCGTCACTTTCCATTAGCATTGACAAACAGTTTTTGGTTATTGTCTTTTTATCTTAATGTGAAAGTGCGTTACGGACAATTATTTTCAATAATATTTGTTGTATTTGAGTGATGGCGACGAAAATACACTTGTCTTCGAACGTAGGCAATACAAAATGGCAATACGAATAAGTATGGAATTTTGGGATGAAAAAGATTTATTCCAACGATTTCGTTTGACCAAACCTACAGTGGAGTACTCTCTAGAATTGTAAACGTTAACATAACAAAATGTTGTATATAGATAATAATTTCAATTGAATTTCCCATCTTTTTAGATCACGTTATATTCGACCAATCACTCAATTGCTGATTGCACTGCGCTTTTATGCGCTTGAATCAATACAAATCTCTGAAAAAATAGGAACAGCTTGATTATTCAGACTCTGTTTCTGTTTCAGAATGCTGGTCCTTTCTGAACTTCGCTATTTTTAAATCGCGCAACTCAATTTTGGTTTTATTATCAATTGTTTGGGCCTCCAACAAAGTCGTACGTGCTTCGTGTTCTCTCTGCTGTTGGCGCAAAAGTGTTTGGTGCTAAATTTCACGCGATTTCATCTCCCTCTCAATCGATTTTTTTTTAAACCTTGCAACGAGTCTTCCCTATCGCTTCGTGATGATGCAGATGATATTGGCCTCTTCAGTTGAAAACCGTTGGGTTTACGTATCATTATAGGTGTATATTTTGACCAATATTTGGTTGTTGATGGTTCAGATAATGCTGATGGTAAAATAGTATCCAAAATTACAACATTTTTAACAATTATAGAGTTATCAAGTTTATCACCATCATCGTAGTGCAGAAAACCAACTAATTCCTGATTGATTCAATAGGCAGGCTTTTCGACATCAGTCGATTTAACATCAGCCAATTCAACACTAAACGATTCAATAGTAGGTAATTTAGTACTAAGCGATTCATCATCATCTTCACCAAAGGTTGTCAGCTTCACTTCTTGGACGCCACTCTGGCATTTCTCTTTCACCACCAGTTGCTTTGCGGCTCGCTTTTTCAGTTGCAAATTGTTTACGCAGTGTTGTTTTTATGTTTGTATAATTGCCCTTAAGAACTTTGCTTTGTCAAGCCTGCAACAAATTGCTAAAACACTAATATTACAGAAGACAACTACAAGCATAAAACAATATTACTTACAGCATAATAACGAGATACTTAGATTGGTAATAGCATTAAGATTATTTGCATCTACTACTTTAAAATGTACCTCAATTTCTTCTCGATCATCGTTGTCCATACTTCCATACCACTTCATTATCTTGCCGCCAATATCTAATAAGCCCCTTTTAGATTTGTTTAGTATTATTGCTTGGATTTCATGTTTAATTCTATTAAGTGAAACTTGTAACTGTTTGTAATATATTACTTCATTTGCATTAGCAAAATTTTGCTACATGTTTATCTGTACTTTTCTAATTGCATCATTTAACATATTGTAATATGCGAGCTACGGCTCGAGTAGATAAAACGTTATTCTGTGAGATTATTTCTTTATTTTCTAGTCTATAGAACAACTCAAGTTCACACTATACTGTTCTTCGCAAATTCTTTCCTTACAAGGTCTCTTTCTTCTCAAATCACTTTATCTCATTTCAATTACTTAATTCACAAATCCAAACTAATTACTTCTTCTTGTTAACTCTCAACTTTCAATTTATCACAAAATTACAACTTCGTCTATTATCACTTTTCCAATCTCTTCGTGCGGTTCGAAAACCAACTGCCCCTGCGTCTATCGCCATCTGTTCTTATATAGTCGCATTTCTGATAGCCAGAAACTTCTAGCAAATTTTTCGACCACTGGAACGAGAAAATTCTGATGTAATAATTCCAAGATGACAGCTGCAGCCAATAATCTGTTGTGGTTATAATTCTCTCTTAATTCCGCGACGTCGTCTTAGACATAATCCTTCTCTATCCGTGGACACGAACCTCGAACGTGTTCCGAGAAGACACTTCGGAATGTTTTGCTTACATTTGTGGGCGTAGTTATTATGCTACATTATGTTACACTGCGCCCCTCTTGGACTTGTTCGTCCCGAACTAGTGCGTCCTCACTACGGCCATTGTATCGACTCAGTCGGTCCACATGAACCACTTTCATTTTGGCCCTTTGGTGTATGTCCCTAAGCCTTTCCCTAAGGTCCGCCACGTACTCTTCTTCATTTCTGGGCTCATCGGTAGGAGTTCCAAATTTCACCTCACTGGGTAACCGAGCTATTCCACCAAACAAGATTTCGAACGGTGTATGTCGAGTAGTGCTATGCACGGCACTTCTATAGGCCATCAAAAACAAGGGAATCTGCCGGTCCCAATCCCGTTGGTAGTCACCTACGACCTTCGAGAGATGTTCGTCCAAAGTCCTATTGAAACGCTCCACTATACCGTCCGACTGTGAATGAAGCGGTGTTGTCCGTGTCTTTTTGATTCCGAGTAGTTGACACATCTCTTGGAAGACTCTTGACTCGAAGTTCCGCCCTTGGTCAGAATGCAATTCCAAGGGCACACTGAATCTGCTAATCCAATTATAGACGATCTGCTCCGCCACGGTTCTGGCTTCCTGGTTAAGGATTGGAAACGCTTCCGGCCACTTACTGAAGTAGTCCATCACTACGAGTATATACCGATTACCATTGTCGGTTTCCGGAAAGGGCCCTGCGATGTCAATGGCGATTCGTTCGAAAGGTGTTCCCACGTTGTATTGGTGCATCTTACCTCGAGTTTTGATTCTCGGACCCTTGCTAGCTGCACACACGTCGCATTTTCTGCACCAGTCTTCGACATCTTCCTTCGCTTTTAACCAATAAAAACGTTCCCATACCTTTTTTAGCGTCTTATTCACTCCCAAGTAGCCTCCGGACGCCCCGCTATGCATTTCCTGTAACACCTCCTTGACCCTCGTCCGCGGCACGACAAGCTGCATTACAAATAACTTTCCGTTGGAGGATTCCCATTTTCTTCTCAGAACACCTTCTTGGACATGGAGGGAGTTCCACTGCGCAAAATATGCCTTTAAGGTCGGGCTTCTGTGAGAGATGTTCTGATGATCCGGTTTCTCCATGTTCTCCTTCCAGGCCAGAATCGGCTCGATATCCGGGTCTTCCTTCTGAGCGTTCGGCTCTCAATCTTCGGATGGAAACCAGCTCCCGTTTTTCCTGACGCGCACAATGTTCACAATCCTTTACGATGCTGTATTTCGTAGTCGTATATTTGCAGCCTTTCGGTCCATCTTCCGACCTGACCCTCAGGACTCTTGAACTGTAATGGCCATTTTAAGGCTGCATGGTCTGTGCGAAGAACGAACTTCCTCCCGTAGAGGTATTTGTGAAAATGCTTCGTAGCCAAGATCAAAGCAAGAAGTTCATTGTCACGCAGTAGTTCTTTTCGGGCTTAGACAGCACCTTGCTGAAGTACGCAAACACCTTCTCTTCGCCATCATGCAACTGGGAGAGTACGGTTCCCACCCCGACATTACTAGTATCTGCATCCACAATGAACGTTTCCCCGGGAGTGGGGTAAGCTAGTATCGGGGCATCGCATAGCCATTGTTTAACTGCCTTGAAGCTCTTCTCGCACTCAATTGACCATTTGAATTGTTCTCCCTCTTCCGTCAACTGGTGCAGGCTCTTTGCGATCCCGGCAAAATCCTTCACGAACCGTCTGTAGTAGGTGGCTAAGCCCAGGAAGCTCCTTAGTTGGTGTTTATCTTTGGGGACTGGCCAGTTTTTCACCGCTTCGACCTTCTCTGGATCGGTTCTCACTCCTTTTGCTGAAATTATGTGCCCCAAGTACTTGAGTTCCACTCTAAACAGGGCGCACTTCTCGGGGTTGAGCTTCAGGTGGGCATTTCGAAGCCTTTGAAACAAATCCCTTAGATTGTCTCGGTGTTGCGCAAACGTTTTTCCTACGACGATGACATCAACCAAGTACACCAAACAGGTTTTCCATGTTAACCCTTTCAGGACACATTCCATCAAGCGCTCGAAAGTCGCCGGAGCATTGCACAGTCCGAATGGCATTACCGTGAATTGCCATAGCCCATTTCCTGCGGTGAAGGCGGTTTTCTCCCGGTCTTCTGGATGGATCTGTACCTGCCAGTAGCCACTCTTCAAGTCGAGGGTGGAAAACCATTGGGCTCCTGATAGTGTGTTCAGTGTGTCGTCAATCCGTGGCAGAGGATAACTGTCTTTCTTGGTGACGTAATTGAGCTGCCGATAGTCCACGCAGAACCGATTGTTGCCATCTTTCTTCTTAACCAGTACAACCGGTGATGCCCACGGACTTTTGGAACTTTCAATCAGACTTTCTTTCTCCATTGCCGACACCATCACTGGACTGGAGAAGCGTCTCTCTCGTTTCCGCTGTCCAACATGATGGGAGGGGTTTTGGAGCATGACGTTCAGATATTGTTGCGACGGCGGTAATCGGCATGCATTTTCCAGTCACCTCCCCTCGTTTGACAGTGTGTGGTCTCGCGTTCAAAACTCTCACTGGAACCATGGTGTTCTTTGGTCCGACTAACGTCTTTCCCACGATGTAGTTTTGAGAATGCTTCTCTGGGTCTGGTTCTACTATGTAGAATCGGTGGCTCCCAAGATCACCTTCCAGCTTCGTCCAAATGATTGTCTCTGAAGACGGC
Organism: Pocota personata; assembly: GCA_963082735.1. NCBI lineage: Eukaryota > Metazoa > Arthropoda > Insecta > Diptera > Syrphidae > Pocota > Pocota personata. The sequence continues at coordinate 97,688,857 of OY720429.1, read as the reverse complement.
GGCAAAACTTCGTCTTTGCTGATGACTCCCCTGAGAGTTACGGCATTCTCGTTTCCGTACACCATCGGAATCTCCACATTTCGATACCTCAGTACTTGCATCCCGATGTCCAAGATTATTTCATTTGCTTTCATGAAGACTATTCCGATGATGCACTCGTCGCATATATCTGCCACCAGACACGCATGGGAGAACGTCAGTCACGCCAGAGTAATCGTAAGACGAACTTCTCCAAACACCTTCGCCATTTCCCCTGTTGCAGTCTTCAGGCAGTAGCTGTTGGTGTTGTGCAGCCATGAGCTTCTCACGATATCTCTTCTTACAATGGAGGCGGTGGCACCTGTGTCGATGGTGGCTAAGCACTTCTTCTTGTTGATTAGTGCCTCCACTGTCAGGTTCTTCTTACCCCGTTTGGTTTGCGAAACTTGAATGGTGGTCCTTGTTGCCTCGATTCTAGCAACCAACTTCTGCCCCGCGTAGTTGGTCCTTACGCATTTCCAAACTGCTGGTTTTTGGGAAGTCTGAGCGACAGGATGGATGTTATCACCGCCGGATGCTTCCTCTCTGCTTCTCCTACTTCCGCAATGTGGACAATTTCCTCGTCTAGGTGCACTTCTGCACTGCCATTGTGGGTGTCCGGTTTGGTTGTAATTCCAGCAACGGATTTGACTTCCGCGAGCTTTGTCTTCATCCATGACGGCTGTTCTCTGGCATGAGCATTCCACGACGGACATTTCCCTGACACGGTGTATTCCCTGGTATGCTTGGTCCGCAGCCTTCATTGACAAAGCGAATGCCAATGCCTCGGGGAGTGTTCGCTTTTCAGCCATCCTTACAGCCATTTGCAGTTGTCTGTCCTCTATGGCCTGAATTAAAGCTTCCACCGCCATTTCGTTGATAAGCTCCTCACCGGCTTAAGGGTATGAAAGATGGGCTAGTCGCTCTATATCCACTTGCAACTGTTAGAGCGTTTCCCCCCTTTTCTGGACTCGACTACGCAGCTGAACCCTGTACACCTGCTGCATGTGTTCATCCCCAAACCGCATCTCGATATCGTGAACCTGAGAGTCGTAGTTCTTCTGTTTATCTTCCGGGATGGTCTGCAAGAGCTCCGCAGCTGGACCCCTCAGTGCAAGCGTGAGTGCAATAGATTTATCTTCATCGTCCCAGCTATTGGTCATTGCGGCCGCTTCGAATTGCCTCTTATAAATTGGCCATGATGTTCGACCATCGAAGATAGGAGGCTGCATCTCCTTTCATCACAGACCGTCAGTGGAATATTCCCGTGCTTTCTGTCTCTTCACGTTGCTGAGTTCCTTAGCAAGATTTTCGACTTGCTTTCCTACTTTTTCAAACTGAGTCTCTAACTTCCCGAACTGAGTTTCATGTTTCTCAAAGTTTTCATCGAATCTAGTTTCGACCTTTTCGAGTTGCGTCTCGACCTTCACGATTTTCTCTTCGATCGCTTCGAATTTGGATTCCAAGTTCTTGTTTTGTTGTTCAAGTTTGCTTTCCAGAGCATTTAGAGAATTCTTTTGTTCGTCCATTGCTTTCTTTTGTTCGTTCAGCTTAAGTTCTAGAGAGTTCTTTTGGTCATCGAGCTTAAGTTCCAGAGACTTCTTTTGGTCTTCTATTGCTTTCCTTTGTTTGCCCATGACTGATTTAAGTTTCAGGAGCAGACTTGTTATACCCGGGTCGGCTACTGTACGTCAAACTCTACGTCATGCGGATTTTCACCTTCCTGCTTTATTGCTTCTTCCAGACGAATCAGTATGGCATCTTTTCCCACAGTTGTGTCGAGATTCCGCTTCCTGAGTTCTGCCTTTAGTTGAATTATAGTTAGTTTTCCCAATTTACGACCCATTTTGCGCAACTAATTAACTCAACACAGAAATGGTTTTTATTTTTTGTGCAATTTCACACCACGGACATTTTTATTTTTATTTTTTTTTAAAAGGAAATTTCCAAATCCCGGAGCACTCAGACTCAATTTTCTGTGTCCATTGTACTACCAGGCAGAAACTTCTTTTTGGTATAGTGGTGGAGAAACTTAGATTTTATTCGTTTCTCTTATATGTTCGGGTGGCTGTGATTGCTGTTCCCCGTCCGGGCTCGAACCTGCACAGTTCGGGCCACAAGCGAACACACTACCCACTACACCGTGGCCACCCTCACACCACGGAAATAGTTATTCACAGAATAAGTTTTATCCCACTTCTGACACCAATGTAATATGCGAGCTACGGCTCGAGTAGATAAAAAGTTATTCTGTGAGATTATTTCTTTATTTTCTAGTCTATAGAACAACTCAAGTTCACACTGTACTGTTCTTCGCAAATTCTTTCCTTACGAGGTCTCTTTCTTCTCAAATCACTTTATCTCATTTCAATTACTTAATTCACAAATCCAAACTAATTACTTCTTCTTGTTAACTCCCAACTTTCAATTATATAGTCGCATTTCTGATAGCCAGAAACTTCTAGCAAATTCTTCGACCACTGGAACGAAAAAAATTCTGATTCAATAATTCCAAGATGACAGCTGCAGCCAATAATCTCTTGTGGTTATAATTCTCTCTTAATTCCGCGACGTCGTCTTAGACATAATCCTTCTCTATCCGTGGACACGAACCTCGAATGTGTTCCGAGAAGACACTTCGGAATGTGTTGCTTACTTTTGTGGGCGTAGTTATTATGTTACATTATGTTACAATATCAACATTCATAACATGTATAATTTTTTCATAATATTCTATGACAGTTTCTTCGCCTTGTTTGATAATTGAATAACGCGAATTAGTCTCAAGTTGCTCTATTCTTAGTGCTCCTGTTGCAAATCACCATTAGAATTTATAGCACTGTTATAATGTGAATCGTCTAATTCAGAATAACTCGCGGTTATTCCTTTTATTATATGTGCATACTCGTATGTCTTCTGAAAACATCATTTAAATAATTATCTTTGTATATCTTCTTTTGCAGTAAATATTTGCCTTATGTTTCTATATTTTGTAATAATTTCTTGATTTTTGTTTTCTACTAAATGTATTTGTTTTCGATAAACGTTAATGATTTTATAAAAAAATAGGTATACCAACATCTTTTACTCCGCTATGAATTGTTGCTAGATCTGTGTCAGTTTTATTAATATGGACTTCTAATCGACTTAAGAAATCAGCTACGTTATTGTTTCTTGCTTTCACATATTCTATATTATATTCATATTTATTTAATTTTATACGCCACCGTTGTAGTTTTGAATTTGTGTTGCGATCCGTTTGAATTGTGAATTTTACTCCATATAAATAAGGACGGTACTATTTACAAGCCCAAATAATGGCTAGAAGTTCCTTTTCTATAATACTATAACGGACTTCATGTTCATTTAAGGTACGACTAGCGTACCTTATAGGTTGTCCCTCTTGGGATAAACAGCCCCTAGTGCATATTGGCTTCAGTATTAAATGTGAATTTTTTGTTAAAGTTGCTACATCTTAAAATTGGGTATTCTATTAAAAGTACGAGTACAAGTTCATAAAATGCTTCATTGTATTTACTGTCATTAATATCGATATTTTTCTGCCTTTTTTAAACAATTTGTTAACGGCTTCGCTACCTTTGTGTAGTCCTTTGTAAATTTATGGTAGTAACCTGTCATACCAATAAAACTTTTGTTTTCCTTTCTGGTTTTTGAAGTATTGAGGGTTTCTATTACTTAAATTTGTTTTATTATTGGGCTTGATCCTCTAGTTAAAATACGTCCAAGGTACTCGGTTTCTTTGCGAAAAAACGACATTTATCTACTAGTATTTTTAGATTGGTTTCCATAAAGTTCTTAAGAATTTTGTTAATCGAATTTGTGTGTTTTTGAAAAGAAGTTAATAATAAGATGTCTTCAAGATATACGACACAAATCTTATTAATGTGTACCTTTAATACTCGTATATGAGTCACCATTCTCTGGAAGGTGGCCGGGGCGTTTTTTGACCCGATGTATGAATTCGTAGTGCCTCTGAGGTGTAGAGAATGCCGTTTTTTCTCTATCCCTTTCGTCGACCAGAATTTGATGGAACCCTTTTGCGAGGTCCAGCGTTGTTTATCGAATAATGAATCAATATCTGTAATCGGAAACTTGTCGTCGAAAGTAATCTCGTTAAGTTGTTCGAGCATTTCTACTACTTGTTTTTCTATTTCACGTTCATGTATCTTGAAAACCTATACATTTTTAAATAAATCGGTAGATTATGTTTAACTATATTTTGATTATTTTGATGCTTAACCTATTCTACAGTTGTTAGCTGCTGGCCTTCGTGAAAGAAAAGATCTGTGTTTTGTTTGATTATTTTACTAAGGTGTTGCCTTTCTTCACTATTTTTCATATTATTTCATATTTCATATTTATTGATAATATCCAACAACACTTATAATAGACTTTAGTTATCTTTAAGCAATAAATGTTGACATATTTCATTACGTATTTCAAATATTTAAATTTACTTAGAATTAGGGTTATATTTTTGTATAAAATTTAGTATGAGCTGGTGTTTAACAAAGAAAATGTATGAAGAAGAAATAAAGTAAGAAGTAAAAAAGAAAAAAAAAAGTTAAAATCAAAGGAAAATGATAATTAGTTAACCTAGAGGGTATTTTCTGTATCTATGTGCCTGCAAGGTGCCGAAAAAGAGTATCACCAAAAATTGTTTGCGTTGTAGAGCCTTCTCACGCTGAGAGGGAGTGCATTCCAGAGGCGAATGGCATGAACAAAGAATTGGCGTTCCGAGACCTGGTATGTAACATGCGATTTGAATAAGAAAAATTAAGTTTTTCGTAGAAATAAAGAGGCTGTTTAGTTGTTATGATTTTGTAAAAAAAACTTGATTGTACAATAGTCAAGATACTTGTCTAATGTACAACCAAGAATCTTATTAGAGTAAGCAGAAACATGGTCGAAACGCTTTAACCCAAAAACATAGCGAGTAATGTTGTTAAATGCAACTTGTAGCTTCCGTTGTATGAGCGCGCTATTACAGCAAAAAATTTCACAACTGTACTATATTAGTGGTACAAGCAGCGATCTTGCTAACATTAGCTTAGTATTTGTTGGTGTGTAGCTCCGCGAGGGTGTAAGATTCTTGAGATAGCCATAAATTTTACCGATTGAGGTCCGAATATGGTTATCCCAACACAATGTTGTGCTAAACCAGACACCTAGATTTTTAGCTTTGTGGACGAAATCAAATTCCGTATTCCCAAGATATATGGTGGGTAGGCAGGAGGTATCGAGATCATTTCTACTTATGACAAGGCATTTGGATTTACCAGGATTTAATCGTAATGAATTCTCTTCCGACCAAGTAAGAATTTAAGTAAGACCTTCATTGTGTTTCTGTGCAGTATCTTCGACGAGACCGAGCTCGCTATTTATGTACAGTTGAACATCATCCGCATACATAGTAACGACGAGTTGTGAACTGTGTTTGGAAGATCGTTGATAAATATTGTAAAAAGCAATGGGCCCAAAATGAAGCCTTTTGGGACACCCGCTGAAGTTGCAAGGAACTCGGATTGGATATCATTTAAGAAAACTGCTTGTTTACGACCCGTGATGTAGGATAGAATGAAATTTGCCGCGGATGAGGAGAAAGCAAACGACGTTCTTAGTTTTTGTACAAGGAGCCCATGGTCAACCGTGTCGAATGCCTTGGAAAAGTCTAGTAATGTCAGAAAAGTGAAATAGTCTTTATCAATCGCTATACGTATGTCATCTGTTACCTTTAGCAATGCTGAAGTGCAACTATAATGCTGTCTAAAACCGGATTGATGCGAACAGAGCAGTTTGTTTTGTCGAAGATAGGCAGACAGTTGAAAGTGAACAGACTTTTCCACAACCTTAGACAAATATGGGAGGATTGCGATGGGTCGATATTCTGCAGGTGCACTGCTGGTTGCTTTTTTTTAGGCCAGGAATGATCTTTGCAGCTTTCCAAGACTTCGGAAATGTGCATGTGGCTATGATAGTATTAAAGATGTGTGTTATTACTGGAAGGATGTACGGTAAAATCATTTTTCTGAAATGAGGGTGGATCCCATTAATACCAACAGCTTTCGACTCAATATTGAGGATTGCTCTAACAACATCGATGTGCTCAACTCTGGTAAATTCAAAAGAGCCGCTAAATTCAATTAAAGGAGATGTGCTAGTATTTGATATCGATTGCATTTTAACAAAATCTGGATTCAGCTGCTTTGGATCGACGTTATTAAACGTAGTATTTGTTTTACCACTTAGATATACCTTGCTGACGAAGGTTCTTCCACAATGTTTTGTTTGGAAGTTTATAATTAAGGTGCTCGCTAAAAAAACTTCGCTTGGCTTGTTTCATCTACGAGCTCACAAGGTTTCTTAGAATTTTGAAAGATTCGAAAAATTCAGGGAGCCGGAAAAATTTCCATTTCCTATATGCGCCGTCACGTTGGTTTTTGAGTCTAAGAATTTCGGGTGTAAACCACGGATTGCTGTTGTATTTTGCAAGCTTGATACTTAGCAGAACAAGAAAAACAAACAATTGGTTAACCACACCTTGCAGGTAATCAACTTGTGTGTCAGGAGATGTTTCAGAGAAAATTGGCAGCCAGTTAACACACTGCAGGTCTCGCTCCAGGATGTTCGGTTGTACACTTTTAAAGTCTCGATAGGAGTATTTTGATGGTTCTTTACAACGTGCGATTTCGAAAGAGGCAAATAATAGATCATGCTCGGAAAAGGTGGGAGCAGAAACCTGGCTGTAAAAATCAAGGAGGGTGCTGCTTGCGCTAGTGAAATGTGTCGGAGTAGATGAATTTAAAAGATCGAGGTTTAGTGTTTTTAGCATCTCAGTTAGAGAAAACGAGTTTGCGCGATCCAATATATTGCAATCAAAATCGCCACAGACAATGGTTTTCCAGAAAGAGGATGAATTGTTTTCTAGGAAGGAATACAGTTGCGAAAGATCCATGTAACTGTAAGGTCGATATACGACACCAAGTAGGTATTTCCTACCCACACTCATAAGCTGTATGAAACAATACTCAATGGAGCTGCCAGGAGGAGAGGTTGCAATTATCTTGACAGGCAATTCCATACGTACGTAGATGGCAACTCCGCCACCAATTCTATTTCGCCTATCATTACGGAAGATTTTATACCCTGCCACTGAGTACAAGTTATCTGATATTTTGGGGTCAAACCTTGTTTCCGAAACGCAAACTACATCAACTTTGGAACCAACAAATAGTCCTCTAAATTCGTCAATTTTGTTCTTAGATAAACTTTGAGTATTAATATGACAAACTTTTAGGCCCATTCGTTGTACACACAAGATGTTAATTAGTGTATGCAAGTTATCATTCGTACCATCGCCAATGGAAGAGGCATTGCTGATATTACCCATAAGTTAAAAACAGAGAAAAGAGCCCCTCCAACGCAATAAAACTCAAAACACAAAACAGATGGCATATACTTAATCGGCTAACATGCGAATAAAAAAACAAATACAGAAAATACTTACAATTTAGAACAAATAAATTCGAGAGATGCAAATATACAAAGCGCAGATTAGGTAGCATTTCCCAGTTCATTATGACTTATAGCAGCAGCAGCAAGAGGGTCCAAGCGTTGAATGTAATCGACCAAAAAAGCTTTACCTGTGGGTGATTGGCGCACATACACTCGTCCGCCTCGGATGTATACAGAAAATAGCTGATTTTGTTGTTTAAGTTCGTGAGCTTTCCGATATATGACAATATTCTGCTTAGTGAGGCTTTCGTTGACAGAGATAAGCTTGTCTGGCTACAGTCCGAGGTATCGTAAACAAAGACGTTTTTTTTGTTTTCCTGTATGCGGCATTAGCTGAGCTCAGCACGGCGATTTTATCTGCTACTGACGAGAATTTAACGGCGATTCCAGAGTTACCCAGTTTTCCTTTGGATTTAGTTCTTAAAATCGTTTTTGGTACAGGTGCTTGTGTACACTCAATTGCAGAGCACAGTCGGTTGTATACTTATCGGTCTCTGGAACTCCATGGATGATAGCTTCTGTGGACAGTTTGTCACGCTCCATCAAATCAATTTTATCGTTCAAAGTTGATATTTCTTTTTCTAGTAGAGAGCACAAGACCGGCTCGGAGGTTTGCTCAAGAACTTCGACTCGCACTGTAAGCGCAGATATGGATTTGTTTACATCTCCAAGGCAGTTGGTGAAATCTGTAATGATGATAGCTAGTTTCGACAGCAGGATATTATGCATTTCCAGTATAGTGGATTTCAGTTCTGAGTTGTACTCTTCAAGCTGTTTGGTCAGTCTCAGCTCCAATGCTTTGCCGAGGTTGTCATCCTTTGAGTTAGGAGTTTGACGTTTTCCGATTTTTGCCAGCAATCTAGTGCTTGGTCTATTTTGGGCTTCAGTCATTTTGACAATTGAGTTGATTGTTTTCATTGAGCACGCAAAATGAAAACATCAATATCGACTGAGTTCGAAAAGCCGCGAATACTTTCGCTTAAATACAATAAAAAATCGTGAATGATGAAAAAAGAAATAAAGATTTTGAAAAACACTATTTTAAAGTACACAGTAAAACTTAATTGGAGAAATAGGAAATTTAATATTGAAAATAACTTGAAAATTGTTGCTGCGACCAAATGTTGTGTGTTTATCTGACACCAGCTGTCATCCTGCCACAACAGCTGTCATACTACTCAAATGTGACTTTTATAATTGCGATACTCGTACAAGTTCTGGATGGTTTATACTTAAAATTTCAATTTGAACTATGTTGTCATGGCGAAAGGGGAAATTTTGAAACCCCGTTATTGTTGATTGTCTACTAGGTAGATATATTTTTAATATTTTTTACAACTGTTCTCACACTTTTTGATGAGTGCGCGTATCGCATCTCATATTTTTTCATGTGTACACACAACACCTCACAATAATTGCTGAGTGCGTGTCTCGCACCTCATTTTTCATATTAGTTTTATTTGAGCACTGAACGAACTGTCATGTTTTTTTTTGTATTGTTCTTAAAAGTCACTCGCATTTTCATGGTTCTTCGAAGCCTCAAAGTGAACTATGGATATGGATAAACTTAGAATGTAAACTAAGGAAAAAAAAAAAAAAAACTTCATAAACTGTGAACAAAATGTTATAAACTGTAAACTAATCGGAATAAACTGTGTGTCCTGTGTACTACGAAAAAAAAAACTATGTATTGAATTGTGAACTGTTTACTACAAAACAAAAAACAAGAACATAAAACTGTGGACGTTTGAACTGTAAATTTAAACTGTGAATTATAAATAAAAATAAAACAAAATATTTTTAAGACCATAGCTTCTGGAAACAGTATTGGAATTGGGTAAGATAATCCAAAACCAATTTACTAATTATAAGAAAGATGGTGGGGCATAGAAAATACTAAATTGTCTGGAGTCACGAAAGGGGGCATTGGAGAAAAATTCGGAGAAATTCTTTGAGAATGACGCGATTATTCGCTAGACGGATTATTCGCTAGACAAGGAGCATAAATATTTTGCTAACAACTTCAGAAACCAAGTACAAGAAATTGTACAAAATTGATGAATGAAATAAAGCAAAAAATTAAAGATGCCTACAAGAAGAAGGTTGAACTGAAAGAGTTTTATCTAACATCCCAAATATGTAAGAAACAGGGACTACGTTCAGACGAGCAAAGAGTGAGGGTAAAAAGGCAAACGGTACGAATTGCTTTACTCACATAAAGCATATTGAGGGAAACAGAAAATGCACAAGAAAAAGAAACAACGTAAATGAATTTGAAGCATAAACTTAATGAAACAATGGGAATGTTGAAAAATATAACGCAGTTACATGAAGAAATTATTGTTCATGCTACTGAAGGTGATTTATCGAATATATATTTCAAAGAGAAAAAATACGATTTGCTGGAAGACAAATACAGGAACTACATGAAATGGATGCACGGTTCTATGAGAGAATCTGATAAAGACAATACTAACAAAGAAGTTCATGATGTGAATTTGCCAATAATTGATATCGTTTGACGGCAATTACCGAAATTGGATAACATTTCGAGAAATTTGTGAGGGAATAGTTCATAACAACAACCGACTGGAAAAGGTTGAAAAAAATGTATTATCTAAAGGCAGCAGTAAAAGACGATGCATTAAACCTAATACAACATCTGATAAGTTCCGATGCTAATTACAATGGAACTTGGGACATAAGGAATAGTCTAGCATACTATTTTCCACATATCTAGATACGCTGCTAAATCAACCTAACATATTAACCGAATCAGCGTTGTTAATCAAAGAACTGCACGATACAACTAAAGAAAGTTTACGCAATAAAAAAATTGTAAATCGATACCAAATGCTGGGGTCCATTGTTAGCCCATATTGTTATTTAAAAGTTCAACAAAGAAACACACAAATTATATTAGCAGTCCCTATAAGAGCCACTTGAATTACCAGAACTGGAAGACATGTTGAACTTTTTAGAAAACAGATTTCAGTCCCTTGAGGTACTGGGAGACGTAAAGAGACGGGTGCAGTATAAAGTAGAAAATAAAAATCAATTTAATAGGCCTACTGAAAGTGGACAATTTGTAAAACCTGCAAATATTACAAGGGTCAACACAGTGTATATGTTACACTTGTGCTACATTTCGAGAGAAGAGCGCCCCATAAAGGAAAGCTTTTATTAAAGAAAATAAGATGTGCCAAAACTGTCTTAACCATGAAACTAAAGAAAAATGTTATAGTACGTTAAAATGTGTAATTTACAAACGACATCATCCTTCTTATCTTTATTTTCATTCTAAGGCTGGGACATGTCGAAATAAAGTTCAATTAGAACTAAATCCGAGATATCCATCAAACTGGATATTACACTGCGAAGCACTAGTCCTTTCAAGCCTAACGCATACTCAACCAGAAGATTTTATAACACTAAATAATAATAATTGTCTGGGGAATAATTTCTGGCAGATCCTACTTATAACACACCCGGGCCGGACATAATTTCTGATGTAATCTTGGATGGAGTTAAGAAACTTGAGAACGGAATACTGACCCAAAATACACAATTTGGTTGGATTCTGTCTGGATGAGCGGGAGCGATGGATAACAAAATTTTGTTTAATGTCGATAGTTGTAACACGAGAAAATATTGATGAAGAACTAAAACGATTCGGGGAAATAGAAGAGGCAGCACAAGACGCAGAATTGACGAGTGAACATTCAAACTGCTGATATAGTAAAGATGTATCGACATATAAAGATTGCTGAGGATCATCAGCATTTCCAAAGAATTTTGTGGCGACTTTCTCAAAGTGAAAAAGTACAGGAATTTAAACTCACAACAGGTACGAAATCCATGCCGTATCTAGCTAATAAAACATTACACAAGCCAGCGGAAGATGAATCAACTAAATATCCATATATTGCTGAAATAATTTAAAGAATTTTTTTTGGGATGGCTAGGCCCAGTTTTCATAAGACCTGAAAGAACTTTGGATTGAACAGTATACATTAGAAAGATAATTATCAATGAAATGGGAAAAATTCCGCAGAGCACTACCAACAATTGAGGAAATAACTATTCCTCGCTGGATACATTATACACTCAAACGCAAATTGATAGAAATACACGGGTTTGCATATGCTGCGGAAGAGGCATACGGTACAGTAAAGTGATAAGTTTAGATGGCAACACTCATAACACGTCACTACTTTCAAAAACCAGGGTAGCCAAACTCAAAACCTCTAAAGAGAAATCAGTGACATTACGAAAACTTGAATTATGTCCTGCTGTTCTACTTACAAAATTTTTGAAACCGGTAAAAGCATCTCTGGAATGGAATAAAATTGAGGAACACAATGTTAGGCTGGATTAATATAATAGTTCACAAATGGAAATGTTTTGTTTATAACCGAGTAAAGCAAATACACGAAGTTACAAAGCCAACAAACTGGCACCAACTGAAGATAATCCAGCGAATTTACCATCAAGAGGCGTGGAACCAAATTCATTAAGAGACAACGCGCCGTGGTGGAATGGTCCATCGCGGCTCAAGACATCAAAATACTTATCCATAATATTGATGCTTGTTATAACTTGAAAGTGTGCGATTGTGCTACGAAGAAGGAAGCCAAAAGTTAAGCCAAATGAACCTAAGGAAGAATTTATTCTACGACCCTTAGATGCTGAATCCGTTTCTTCAATAAATGATCCTAATGCAGTTGATTGCGCTGGCAGAATGTCTACTACGTAGACATATTTTTTAATGTTTTTTCAATTGTTCCCACACTTTTTGATGAGTGCGAGTTTTGCATCTCATATTTTTAAGTTCATGTACATATGCACTTATGCACATAACACAATTTTAATATAATCTACCGCATACGAAGCCATATATGACTTTTCGCAATGATAGCGTATTTTCTTTATTACATCACATTCGAAATGACTGAAACACAACATGATCACTTTGTTTGTAGCCTTTAAAACACGAAACGGTACTTTTCATATTTGACAGATAACGGTTGTCTGCTATTTTCTCATTTGTACTTCAGTTCCTCGCGCGTGTGCATTGAAAAAAAATGTGGGAAAAAAGTTTGATTTTAAGTGCAAATAATTTCGTTCAATCGGTAAAAGTACAATCAGGTTAAACATTTTTGGTTAAAATACTTAATTTTCTATAATATTATTGAATTTCTTTTGTTAAAAAACTATTGCTAATTTTCATTTCATTAGTTTAATAACTGAATAACTTCGCATGCATGAAAGGTTATTTTTCGTTGATTTGGTTAATGTATGTTTGTACTCGCGTAAAGAAAAAAATACTTGCTTTTTGTTACAGAAATGGATCGGAATAGTTTTTATGGTAAGCTTAGAAGTACTCAGTTTATTCCTGGAGATGGATCTTTGAGCGATGACGAACTAGCTCCAGACTCCGATAAGGAATACGAACCCTCGCAAAACCGTCAAGGGTCTTATAGTGACTGCATAATAGTGCCGGAAACTGACACAGAATCCGAGACTGAAAATGAAAATGTTGCGTCGATCTCGAAACCAAAAAACTAAAGTTTGAAAAAAACTGGAACCATACGATGAGAAAAAATTTGAATTTAAAGGACGTGCTGGTCTTTCACCATTTGTAAAATCGTTGAAGACACCTTACAATTTTTTCTTGTTTTTTTTTCTCTGAGGAGTTGATAAATCTTATAGTGGAAGAATCGAACAAAAAATCAGTTCATGATAACATAAACAAGCCTGCAAGCATAAGCAATAGTGAAATGAGCAATTCATTGGCATGATAATCTTCATGTCCTTGGTAAAGCTCCCGACTTCAAGACACTACTGGAGTAAATCTGTAGGCCAGTGTGCAATTTATGAGACAATGACCTGCAACAGATGGGAAACGATAAAAAGGGTACTGCATTTCAATGACAACAATTAAGCCCTTTTAAATGAAATAAGGGAACAGTAGCTGTTGACTCCAAAGGAGGAGTTCCTAACAATTGATGAGCAAATAATACTAACTAAGTGGCGACATGAACTCAAGCAATACAACCCAGCCAAACCTCATAAGTGGGGTTATAAAAATCTGGTTCTAAGTGGTGTCTCTGGGTTCAGCTAAGATGTTGACTTACATATTTGCTGGTAATCAGAGCAACACTTTTCCTCAAGGTGCACATGATTTAGGTGTAAGCGGAAACGTAGTTACAAGACCCTCTTCAACAGTAGTTAAACACAGGAATCATAAAATTTTCTTCGATAATTGGTTCAATAGCCTCAATCTTCAAGTCTTCAAAAATTAACTATTATGTTTAGTTGCAGTGAGATTAAACCGAGTTCCGAATTAAAAAATGCGATCAGAAAAAGAACTGAAGAAATAGAATATAGTTTGTTAGAGTTTGGCAGTGAACCAGTTACAACTAAACGTTGTTATTTTAGAAAAGACCGGCAATACAAAGAAATCCCTGCTCCACAAGCTGTAGAAGTGTATAATAAATATATGGGTGGTGTGGACTTGCTTGACTCTATGCTAGGATTGTATAGAATTCATTTTTGATCTAAAAAGTAGTATAAAAAATATTTTTCCACATGATTGATTTATGTATCGTCAACACATGGATTCTCTAGCGCCAGCAAAATGAAGATCATATGCCACTGTACGATCTCAAACTTCTAATTGCTGAGCATTTTTGCAAGCAGGTAAAGTTCCTCTAAAAAACGTGACCGACCTCGCTCCGGATCTGCTCCAAGAACACCAACAAACATCGGATTTCCAGCTCCAGAAACATCTTAAGAAAAATTTTTAATACCCAAAAGTCGGCAGCGGCCCGCAAAATACCAGAATTTTCCTCTAGTTTCTGTAATCCAGGATACTGTAAGGCATTTTCCAAAGTAGATGAAAAAACGGCAAATGTGCCAAAGTAATTGCTTGTTTCCCTCCTATACATTCTGCGAAAAATGCAAAGATTTCCTGTGCTATAATGAAAAGATACATTTAATATATGTATGTATTTTTTATGTTTTAAACTCTTAATGTAATGTTATGAATAATTTGTTTGTTGTTATGGCTTCGTTTTTCATTCTTTTAACTAAATATTTTTTTGTACTATTTTTAATAAATATTTTTAAAGAATAATCAAAAGAAGCTATTTCAACCGTTTTTTATTTTGTTAATAATTTCTCACTCTTATTGGTGAGTACGCGTCTCGCATCTCATATTTTGTCATAAGTAATACACCTAGAAGTTAGCATCTTAAAAATATAACACTTTTGATTTGAGCACTGAACGGAAAGGTCGTGTTTTTTATTGGTTTTAAAAGTCACTCGCATTTTTTTTTTGTCCTATTATACGAGTAGCATCGAAAATGCTATTCTTTGTTTTCAATACTTTTCAGCTCATAGTTGCTTCTTCATTAAATTCTTCTTTCATATTTGATTATATCATTTCCCGTGAGAGTACACAATTGAATGTGTTTTTCTAAATATACACGTACTTTTTCGGGGAATAAATGTCAATTTATTATAGTTGTCGCAGACCCTTTACCAATTAAATAATTAATTTGTTGACCTTCTACTGTTAATGAGATTATATGTAGTGAGTTATGCGAGGTAAATGGTTTTTGATTTTCTACGTCTCTTACTTATTGTGACCCATTGCCATTGGCTCTGGCCTATCGTGATTATTTTGGAAGCTAGAGAAGTTCCTATTAGCTAACTTGTGAAAACTACGATTAGTAAAATTCGAATTTTGATGTCTGTTTCCGTAACTTTGATTCTTATGAGGGTTAACATGTTGAACGTTTCTATTTTGGTAAGAATAGTTACGATTTTTGTAATATCTATTTAGACCAATATACTGTCCACTTATATTAAAATCATTAGCTGAACGGTTTGCACTGTATTCACGGTTTTGATTTGAATTATTCTTATTTTTATTACTATAATTATTAGCATTGTCGTTAATAAAAGTTTGAACTAGTTCATAATATGCTTCTTCCAGAGTTTTTATATTTCTAATTTTAAGATACATACTATTTGGTCCATTTATCTTATTAAAGAATTTATTTAAAATACTTTTCTCATTTTTTGCGGCAAAAATTCCTGGGGTTAGTGCTATCTAACTTATATTCAAGATTAAGTTTATCTAAAATTTCACTTAATTCTTTATAATACTGATTTGCGTTAACAAACTTAATGCCAGCTGATTTTTTCTTCAATCCAAAGTACGTTTCCTGAAAGCCGAATGATTTTATTAGTTGATCCTTTATTTGGTCCCAAGTGCGGTTCTGAGGAAGTCTTCTGATGGATGCTGAAGTAGCTCCTTGTTTGTATCGTTGTCTTACCATCCATATATAGTACACAAGTGCTACCCTCTTCCGCGTTAACTGAAAGCCAAGCCGCAACTTCACGGTGATCCGGTAGACGTCTGGTGGAACATTGTCACCTGTTAGGCAGACGCATGATAACCTCTAAAATTTTCTTAGAAGATCTGAATTTGTTTTCTTGTCCAGTGCTGTCCACCAGACTAGTATTCCGTACAACAAATCCAAATCCCTTATAGTAAGCCACGAATAGTCGTTCGCATAGGTTGTAACACTGTACCCATATTTTTCTAAAACTTTTAATATTCCATTTACTACTAAGAGCCATAATAGTGGTGATAATAATGAGCCTTGCGCAGTACTGCTATATACCGAACTTCTTGTTAAACAGCACCCGAACTCAGCATGTATAAGCCTGCTTTTAAGTATTTGCGCAATCCAAATAGGCAGCTATAAACCTTCAGGTTGATAAGTACAGCAGATTTTCGAGTAGCTTCTATTTTAACATTATTACAACTCCCTCAATGTCAAGGAAGGATACCATCGCGCAATCCTTGTTATGTATGTATCTTGATGTTATATATCTTAATGGTTCCCACCAATGAATGAATTGCAGTCTCTACTTATGTATGAGTATCTCCTTTTCCAGTAGGTACCCATGATGAGAATTCAATATAAGACTGCCATCTAGATTAGAACATATGTAGACGTCAATAAGTGTTTCCAGCGTCTTTAAGAGGAGGAGCTGATTGGACGTAAGTTTTTAGGGGATGAATGAGAGGTCTTTCCGGCTTTCGTTATGAAAACCACTTTGACCCTCCTCGAGGAACTGAGCTTACAGCTCAATTATGAATTAAATGTATAATGTAAGATGAATTGATAAGATCATTTCTTGGAGGGAAAAGTGATTAATACAAACACAACAAATCACCACTAAGGAAAAGCAGTCTGTGCGGCTGTGAATAAATAAAAATTTCCGACACGAAGCAAAGTAACAGCTGGTGCGCAATGGCTACTCAGCCATCTTTTCAAGAAACGGAGATTGTGAAACCTTTACTAATAAAAACACCGAATTATGTTTCCCGGATGGGGAAGTGTATATAAGACATTGTATTTTTGGTTTATAAATTGGATAAACAAAGTTATATCATACTTCGGAAAAAAAGGAAAAAAAGTGAAAACGGACGAAGGTTTATTTGGCTTAAACTGCACTAGAATATTATGCACCAAATAAATGACGAAAAGACTACTAAAGTACACAAGAAAATACTTGTCTGGATAATCCTTGCACTGCAGGACTGTTCTGGATCAATATGGTTTCCTGATGATGTGGGTGACTAATTAACTCGGACACAGTCACTAGCTCTTTTCAGTTGACATCTTGACTCACTTGCTTGCACACACACACGTATTCACGCGGGAGGCGAATTCAGCCATATATTTTTTTTAAAAATAGACTCTGATTTAAAAGTTTTATTTACAAAATTTACTTCAATGCACACACTTATTTTAGTTTTTCGAATTAGGATTTTTGAAGTTATTTCTTGCGCGATTTTGAATTAAATTGGCGAGGAAAGCCTTGCTGAAATTAGTGTCTAATTTCGCTCGTCGATTCTCTAGTTGATACAGATGCCAGTACAAAGGGAATTTCATTCAGTGTTCTGAGAGCTCCTCACCTACTGTCACAAAACACTCAAAATAATTCACCATAGTTATTTGCCGATACTAGTACGAATCGATTTAATGAACTAGTGATGGCTTGGGTTCACATGACCACCCTGGCCAGAATCTGACTAAACTACGAACTGCGAATTATTGCTCCTAAAGTAGAAGGGTAATATTGATTCGCGAATTTAACTTATCGAGTAAACATGCGACCAACCGCGGCTGTGTCCTAATCAACTCGCATACCTCAAAGGAAAATCAGTTGAGACGGCACTACACCAGGTTGTATCCACAATAGAAAATGCCTTTGAAACCAAGGAATCAGTCGCAGGTGTTTTTCTAGATATCGAAGGGGCATTTAACAATGTGAAAACTCAAAAAATTGTGGAGGCACTCTCGATATACTGTAATAACCAAATAATAAACAATTGGCTAGAACACATGGAGGCTAGAAACTGTGCGAAATGTGTAGCGTACGCAGATGACCTAGCCGTTGATAAGAGGTTAGCACCTGAACATCATAGGAGAGCTTATGCAAAACACCCTTCGAATCATAAAAGAATGCGCGGAGGAGAGTGGATTACATTACAGTGAGTGGATTATATTACAGGAGCACAATCCTCAACACCAACCGCGGCCATGGAAGCACCTCCAACTATCGGTCATTTCATCGATTGTGCAAATACGGGACATAGAAAAATCACCGAAATGATAAGAGTAATGACACCACTCATCGATTGCCCCAGTGATGTTGTTGAAAAATCGTATACGTTCTCCAACAACTTCGAAACAATATTCCCCGCAAGAGAATATTGGAAGTATGAAAGAACGACAAGAAACTACAATGGGATATCGGTATATACAGACGACTCTAACATATCAGGTGAATCAGGGGCTGGCATCTTTAGTGCTAACCCACCGATTGAACTTGCTATTCACCTAGAACCATTTGTATCGGTGTTCCAAGCAGAAGTCTATGCAATTACGAAGGCAACTGAAATACTCGCAGAAGACACCAGCGAAGGGAGGCAAATCGACATTTGCTCGGACAGCAAAGCAGCAATTAGCGCGATTACAAACCCCATGTCGAAATCACGACTAGTAAGGGAGTGCAATACTAAATTGAACTTACTTGCCAGACGCAATAGAGTCTGTCTCACCGGGCCACGAAGGTGTGCCGGGTAACGAAAAAGGCAGACGAACTAGCAAGGAAAGGAGCGGGCAACACAGAACTCAACCCGGAAAATACAATAGGGGTCCCTCTGACAACTATTAAAACAATAATCAATGAAAAGATACGACAGGAGTTCAATAACTACTGGACGAATCTAGACACGTGCAAAGTGGCTAGATCTGTAATAACTAAACCGAGTAACAACACAGCAAAAAGACTGAAAATTCTGGGATCTCCAAGGATTCCGGATATTACACACCTCAGTAAGAAAGGAATCGGGGATATATTGGAGTTCGCCAGACGAACACTACGATTCCCCGATCACTATACGATATAGTTTTCCATTGACACTACCCATGATCCCAAGACCTAAATCCTCTCATCACATAACTCCCAAAACACAGCACTATTCCCTACAGGTACATAGGTGAGGGGAACACAACGGGCCCAATGGAGGCCTAAGTGGAGAGCATAAGCTCACCCTCTTAAACCAACCACCCAACCAAACATGTGGCCAAACACAACATTGGATATGTAAATATATTTACATATCCATCTGTCCTTCATAAAATTGTTGATTTATTTACTGAGATTTCAAAAGTCATTAAAGAAGACGAATACAATTGTATACGAGTTGTTCCGTACTGAGGCGAGCAGGAATTACTAAGTTGGGCTTGTAATAGTTGATTATCAAGCGTTTTTAGTTCAACTGAAATATATACGTATGCAGGAATATATACGTACGCAGAAAAAACTCGAACAATTCAATTTAGAAATTAACTTTATTATGTGGCTCTTAGTTGACGAGTGTTTTACCATTTTCATTATTTCTTCTTCGAAGCTGCTGATGGCTTATGTACCACTCAGCTGTTCTTCTATAGGTCAACCACCCTGGCCTATTTACCTTTTTGCAGCGAAGAACTGCATCTGTAGTGGTTGTACTCGTAGATGGTCGTTCTGTATTTGTGTGCGGTGCACAAGCTGTTGTTCGTCAACAATGCCCCACATTTTCGGAGTGTGTGCTAAAGTGCATTGTTTTCTGCGGTGCATCTCACTTACGTCCAATTCGGCCATCATGGGATTGGGATCGGCATGTGGACCAATTCGCCCGATTTTTGACAGTTAACGGTTTAATCTCTTGCGGTGTGTCGTGCGTGGTGTTTTTTCCTTAAATTTCGCATTTTTTGTTAATTTTATTTGGATGCTGATGATTTATTTGTGTTGTGTGCATTAGAGCTAGTTACTCGTAATGTTAAGCATTTGGTGTGCTTGATTTTAGCTACATTTGAGTAACTAGCTTCCTGCAAACACACAGTTCCTCAATCATCAGCTCCAGTTGTTGTGTGAGTCCCAGGTGTAGGACGTGATGTGTCCTTTGTGTTGTTCAGGATCTTGGAATTGTGACCTATAGTGTTATGGATGTGGTTTCCCCTTTTGCTGGTTTCATCGTCTTTGTTGGCTGTTGTTGTTCGCATCCTCGTGTTCTTTCGGTCGGGTTGTGATGTTTGCAAGTGTTGCCCGAGAAAAATAAAAATTTTGCATTAGTTCTTGTTTTAATACGTACACATGTATTCTAAATAATATTTAGCTGCTCCAGTTGGCTATCCCTAATTAACTTCAGTGGCAAGTCGGTTGATCTTGCAGATTGGGATGAAATTTTATTCTCTTGTGAGGTTAGGGTTATAAATTCACTTATAGTCTATATATATTTTTTGATAATTTATTATTTCATATAAATTAATTTTATACATTTGTTTATAATGTTTTTACGTTCGACGGATTAGTTACTGGCAAGGGGGATAGTTTCGTGATCGGACGTTTAAGGACTCCTTTCTCTTTCCTTATGGTCACCACGCGCGTTAGACCATCTTTACCGGGATGCAGTTCGATTACGCGCGCGAGTACCCACAACGATGATGGAAGATTATTCTCCTTGACCAGGACTATATCTCCAACTCTGATGTTCGGCTGTTGCTGAAGCCATTTGGGTCGTTGTTGAAGTAGATGCAGGTAAGTTGTGCTCCATTGCTTCCAGAACTCTTGTGTTAGGCGTTGTATACATCTCCATCGATCGAGATTGGTTATGGTTTTGTCCATCATATTTCTTTCAGGGTGTGTAATTAATGGTACGCCGATCAAAAAATGTCCTGGAGTGAGAACCGTCAGATCATTTGGGTCGGACGTCATTGGGCATAACGGCCTTGAGTTGAGGCATGCTTCTATTTGAGCGAGCAGTGTAGCATATTCCTCAAATGTAAGCCTGGATGTTCCGACTGTTCTTTTAAGGTGGTATTTAATAGATTTGACACCAGCCTCCCAAAGCCCTCCAAAATGTGGTGCCGCCGGTGGGTTGAAATGCCATTTGGTATTTTGTGCTGCCAGACTTGCAGATACTTCAGCTGACCAGTCAGTGGAGATGTGTTTGTGTGCGTTGATGCACATCGCTGACAACCAGTCTTACAAAGTGATGTGAGTCCCTTAGGATTATGGGGTGTTTTTGGCTAAACGGTATAGTGGAATTTGTTAAGCGCCCTCGAGATCTTGAGAGTCAAGAAAGGGATTCAGCCGGAGAATATGACTGCCTTTGCCAATATTCCCTTTCGCTCTTAGTGATTTAATTTCTTCGGGGAATAGTTCACCTTGCACGAGTCTGATGAGCTGCGTTTGGGATGAATCTAGTTCATCTAGTGTGATTGGGTGACTACCCAATGATATTCTACTTCCCTTGTATCTTAGATATTCGAAGTATCCTCGCCATATAGCTGCACTGCGTACCAGCCGGTTCAGGTCGGAATATCGTTGAAAGTATTCATTGTTGATGATTACACAGTGACATACTATTTGTGCGAAGTTTGCGTGTAATTTTGATAATTTGTCCTTATAAAACAATGAGTTCATTTCCACTTTTTGATTTTCTTTTTTAGTTTCCAGTTCTGTCTCGCATATAATTTGCCCTGGATGTTGACTTATGGCAAAATTCTTAAGAAATTGTGGTCCATGCCACCACATATGGCTGCTGATGAGTTCCTGTGGTAACAATCTTCGTGAGTCTATGTCCGCTGGGTTTTTCTTAGTGCCAACGTGTCGCCACGCATTGGTGTTTGTGAGCGTTTGGATTTCGCTAACTCGATTGGCTACAAACGATGTGCGACTTGACGGACTTCCTTTAATCTTCGCCAGTGTTATTGTGGAATCAGACCATGCAAATATTTCAGCGTTTTCAAATTGCATTGCCCTCTTTACGCGATGTAAAAGTTTGGCTAGGAGCAGAGCTGCGCATAGTTCTAGCCGTGGTAATGATACACACTTTACTGCTGATGGAGCAACTCTCGTTTTTGCTGCCAACAGAGGAATATGCTCATCCCCTCCATTTGTAATGCGAGCATATATAACAGCGGCATAAGCCTTTTCTGAGGCATCGCTGAACCCGTGAAGTTGTACCGCTGAAAAATTTGTGAATTCGATCCACCGAGGTATTTCGAGGTCGTGAAGAGTTGTTAGCCCCTTTCGCAGCTCTATCCATTGATTTGCAATTTCTGGTAGAATTAGAGAGTCCCACGAATACTCCTTCAGCCACAGTTGCTGAAGAATTAATTTGGCCTTTATGAGACATGGGGCGATCCATCCTAGCGGATCAAACAGACGCGCTATATCCGCAAGTACGGATCTCTTCGTGTATTGTTGGACCTCAGGTAAATTGATCTTAAATGCGAATGCATCCTTCGCTGGATGCCATTGAATCCCAAGCGTTTTAATGGCATCTGGAAATTCAAAATTCAGAGGTAGATTTATTTCCCTTTCGCTTTCAGGAACCTGCTCTAATACTCTTGCGAATTACTGGCCCATTTTCTCAGAGGAAACCCGGCTGATTTGAGAACCTTTAGAATATCCTCTTGCAAACTAATAGCTTCAGTTTCTTCGTTCGTACCATAGATGAGGTCGTCGACGTAAAATCCCTCGGTGAGTACCTTATTAACATAAGGGTATTCGTGTTCCACATCTGACGCCAGCTGATGTGAGGTGCGTACTGCTAAATATGGCGCTGATGCAGTTCCAAATGTGACCGTGTTGAGGGCATATGTTTTTATGGGCTCGTCCTGGGTATACCTCCATAAAATTAGTTGATATGGAGTATCTTCTTTTGACATCCATATCTGCCGATACATCATACTTATATCTGCCACAAAAGCTACCTTAAACTTTCTCCACTTCGTGATGAGATCGATGATGTCGGGTTGCAATCGTGGTCCCACCATTAGGCAATCGTTTAGCGACAAACCATTAGATGTTTTGCATGAAGCATCAAATGTTGTCACTTCCTTCATCTGTCCTAGGATGAAGTACTCGTGGATGCATTTGGTATACGCTTCCTGTAGCCTTTGGTTCGACAAAAGTTGTCTCTCTATTTGAAAGAATCTGGCCATGGCTGCCTTCTTCGAATTTCCCAGGGTTGGGCGAATTCCGTCTCGAAATGGGAGTCTAACCTCATATCTTCCATCTTCCTTCCGTTGTACTGTCTCAGAGAAATGTAGTTGACATTTCTGCTCCTCCGGTGATAGTTTTCTCTCATCAAGGTCTTCCTCAATTTCCCAGAATTGCCTAAGTTGAGCATCTAAGGAGTTGAAATGATTTTGGACAGTAAAGCATGTGATGTTTGGAGTAGTGCTGGTTTTGCTGTAAGAATCCATCCAAATCCTGTCCGTTGTGCTACAGGAGAACCCTTCTGTCCCTTCACTAACCCTTCGAGAATTATTGAAGAGTACACATCCGCCCCTAATAGCAAATCAATCTTCCCTGGAATATTGTAGGCCAAATCAGCTAATGGCAGATTGGATAAGTGATTCCACTCTCCTTGCAGCGGATAGGTTGGTAGCGTTGCTGTTAGTACGGGTAAAACAAATGCTCTGACATTGAGGGATAAAGCTGCATTGTTAAAGGAGTGCAGGCTAAATCTTACTTGATATTTGGAGTTACCAGTTGGAATTTTTCCAAGACCTGTGACTCTGGCCAATACATTTTGCCTTTTGAGATTGAGAAGCTGAGTGGCGTTCTCAGTGATAAATGTGGCCTCTGAACCGATATCTATGAATGCCCTGAGAGTACATTGCTTCCCATTTGATGCATAGACCTTGACGAGTGCAGTCGCTAACAATGTTTGTGACTGCATTTGATTGAAATGTGCACTAAATTGTTGAGTAGTGCTTGGTTGATCAATCGGAGCATTGAATTGAACAGGTTGACTTATCAGATTTTGTACATAATGGGACTGAGGATTGCATTGGGTTGTGGTTTGATTGTTGAATTGGGGATACTGTTGGTGGTTTTGAATATGGGTTACATTTTGTCCCACCTGTGTCTCAAAGTGGAGCAATGTGTGATGCTTGTAACCACATTTTTGGCACCTATTGCTACTGTTGCAAACCGCGGCATGATGGTCATACCCTAAACAATTCCCACAAACTCCATTTTTATTTGTGACGTCAGTTCTGGTTTTGACGTCCAACTGTACAAATTTTTTGCAATGTCTAATCCCATGAGAAGCAATCGATATCGAAATTGTTTTGTTGGTTGCTGGGAGCTTAATTGGCAGGCCGCGGATGTAGTTTTTCGAAACGAATTTGTATGACTCGGGTGTTTCGGCTGCACGTTCAGCTCGGAAATGTTTTCCAGCGAACTAAATCGACCCTCAATGAACGACATGAAAGTTTTCCAGTCCGGAAAAGTTTCGGAGGTGCCTAGCTTTTCCTCCCAATCTCGTTGAGTCTGCGGTGGCAGTTTATTAAAAATGAAATAAATAAGAATGGCGTCCCATGTTTCAACAGCTATTTCGAGGTTGCAATGGGCATGAACGCATTCGATGCTGGTATCATGAAGCGATTTTAAGCCAGCAGCGGATTCACTGGATAGTTTACTCTGCTCTACTAACCTCCTAAGCTGGGTGTTTACAAGTTTACGCTTATTCTGATACCTATCTGTGAGAATTGTCCACGCTGAGGCAAAACTCTTGGACTCGATTGGAAGGTGCTGGATTAATCGAGCAGCTTCACCACAAACAGACGTTTTCAGATACTCTAATTTTTGTATCTCCGGCAATTCGGTATTATTTCTAATTAAACTATCGAATAAACTAAAAAATTCAGACCAGTCTTCATATTTGCCCGAGAAAGGATTTATGTGAATTCTTTGAAGACGTACATCGGAGCCCGCAGATCTCGTGTTGTTTAAGCGAGACGTATCTATTGAGGCATTGTGTTCCTCTGAAAAATGATCAGTCTCATCGTGCAACTGTCCCCTAAAACTGAAATATATTCTCTTGATTTTCGAGAAAATTTCATCCTGAAAGTATTGTTCTCTTAGTGGATCAGCAGCATTTCCGACTATGTTCGAATGTTCTTTTTTCGCCCGTTTGAACATTTCATCGATTTCAGATAAACACGCGATTAAATACCCCCTTGACTTTCGCGACGCCTCATCTTTTTTAAATTCTTCGAAATCTCGACTAATCTCGTTTAAAATGTCTTCTTGGCATTCAATTGATTTTGATAATTTAGACATTTTAAAGGTCTATCACAGCACTTTTATTTAAATATTTTTTTTTTGCAGTTAAAACAAACAAAAAAAAAAAAAAACGAAGGATGCATTCGCATTTAAGATCAATTTACCTGAGGTCCAACAATTCACGAAGAGATCCGTACTTGCGGATATAGCGCGTCTGTTTGATCCGCTAGGATGGATCGCCCCATGTCTCATAAAGGCCAAATTAATTCTTCAGCAACTGTGGCTGAAGGAGTATTCGTGGGACTCTCTAATTCTACCAGAAATTGCAAATCAATGGATAGAGCTGCGAAAGGGGCTAACAACTCTTCACGACCTCGAAATACCTCGGTGGATCGAATTCACAAATTTTTCAGCGGTACAACTTCACGGGTTCAGCGATGCCTCAGAAAAGGCTTATGCCGCTGTTATATATGCTCGCATTACAAATGGAGGGGATGAGCATATTCCTCTGTTGGCAGCAAAAACGAGAGTTGCTCCATCAGCAGTAAAGTGTGTATCATTTCCACGGCTAGAACTATGCGCAGCTCTGCTCCTAGCCAAACTTTTACATCGCGTAAAGAGGGCAATGCAATTTGAAAACGCTGAAATATTTGCATGGTCTGATTCCACAATAACACTGGCGAAGATTAAAGGAAGTCCGTCAAGTCGCACATCGTTTGTAGCCAATCGAGTTAGCGAAATCCAAACGCTCACAAACACCAATGCGTGGCGACACGTTGGCACTAAGAAAAACCCAGCAGACATAGGCTCACGAAGATTGTTACCACAGGAACTCATCAGCAGCCATATGTGGTGGCATGGACCACAATTTCTTAAGAATTTTGCCATAAGTCAACATCCAGGGCAAATTATATGCGAGACAGAACTGGAAACTAAAAAAGAAAATCAAAAAGTGGAAATGAACTCATTGTTTTATAAGGACAAATTATCAAAATTACACGCAAACTTCGCACAAATAGTATGTCACTGTGTAATCATCAACAATGAATACTTTCAACGATATTCCGACCTGAACCGGCTGGTACGCAGTGCAGCTATATGGCGAGGATACTTCGAATATCTAAGATACAAGGGAAGTAGAATATCATTGGGTAGTCACCCAATCACACTAGATGAACTAGATTCATCCCAAACGCAGCTCATCAGACTCGTGCAAGGTGAACTATTCCCCGAAGAAATTAAATCACTAAGAGCGAAAGGGAATATTGGCAAAGGCAGTCATATTCTCCGGCTGAATCCCTTTCTTGACTCTCAAGATCTCGAGGGCGCTTAACAAATTCCACTATACCGTTTAGCCAAAAACACCCCATAATCCTAAGGGACTCACATCACTTTGTAAGACTGGTTGTCAGCGATGTGCATCAACGCACACAAACACATCTCCACTGACTGGTCAGCTGAAGTATCTGCAAGTCTGGCAGCACAAAATACCAAATGGCATTTCAACCCACCGGCGGCACCACATTTTGGAGGGCTTTGGGAGGCTGGTGTCAAATCTATTAAATACCACCTTAAAAGAACAGTCGGAACATCCAGGCTTACATTTGAGGAATATGCTACACTGCTCGCTCAAATAGAAGCATGCCTCAACTCAAGGCCGTTATGCCCAATGACGTCCGACCCAAATGATCTGACGGTTCTCACTCCAGGACATTTTTTGATCGGCGTACCATTAATTACACACCCTGAAAGAAATATGATGGACAAAACCATAACCAATCTCGATCGATGGAGATGTATACAACGCCTAACACAAGAGTTCTGGAAGCAATGGAGCACAACTTACCTGCATCTACTTCAACAACGACCCAAATGGCTTCAGCAACAGCCGAACATCAGAGTTGGAGATATAGTCCTGGTCAAGGAGAATAATCTTCCATCATCGTTGTGGGTACTCGCGCGCGTAATCGAACTGCATCCCGGTAAAGATGGTCTAACGCGCGTGGTGACCATAAGGAAAGAGAAAGGAGTCCTTAAACGTCCGATCACGAAACTATCCCCCTTGCCAGTAACTAATCCGTCGAACGTAAAAACATTATAAACAAATGTATAAAATTAATTTATATGAAATAATAAATTATCAAAAAATATATATAGACTATAAGTGAATTTATAACCCTAACCTCACAAGAGAATAAAATTTCATCCCAATCTGCAAGATCAACCGACTTGCCACTGAAGTTAATTAGGGATAGCCAACTGGAGCAGCTAAATATTATTTAGATTTATTTGTACACATGTATTAAAACAAGAACTAATGCAAAATTTTTATTTTTCTCGGGCAACACTTGCAAACATCACAACCCGACCGAAAGAACACGAGGATGCGAACAACAACAGCCAACAAAGACGATGGAACCAGCAAAAGGGGAAACCACATCCATAACACTATAGGTCACAATTCCAAGATCCTGAACAACACAAAGGACACATCACGTCCTACACCTGGGACTCACACAACAACTGGAGCTGATGATTGAGGAACTGTGTGTTTGCAGGAAGCTAGTTACTCAAATGTAGCTAAAATCAAGCACACCAAATGCTTAACATTACGAGTAACTAGCTCTAATGCACACAACACAAATAAATCATCAGCATCCAAATAAAATTAACAAAAAATGCGAAATTTAAGGAAAAAACACCACGCACGACACACCGCAAGAGATTAAACCGTTAACTGTCAAAAATCGGGCGAATTGGTCCACATGCCGATCCAAATCCCATGATGGCCGAATTGGACGTAAGTGAGATGCACCGTAGAAAACAATGCACTCTAGCACACACTCCGAAAATGTGGGGCATTGTTGACGAACAACAGCTTGTGCACCGCACACAAATACAGAACGACCATCTACGAGTACAGCCACTACAGATGCAGTTCTTCGCTGCAAAAAGGTAAATAGGCCAGGGTGGTTGACCTATAGAAGAACAGCTGAGTGGTACATAAGCCATCAGCAGCTTCGAAGAAGAAATAATGAAAATGGTAAAACACTCGTCAACTAAGAGCCACATAATAAAGTTCATTTCTAAATTGAATTGTTCGAGTTTTTTCTGCATACGTATATATTCCTGCATACGTATATATTTCAGTTGAACTAAAAACGCTTGATAATCAACTATTACAAGCCCAACTTAGTAATTCCTGCTCGCCTCAGTACGGAACATGGTCCTTCGAGTCCTGAAAGATTAGACAATTTTGAAGATCAAATAAAATTGTGAAGTTAAAAGTGGTATTATCGACTTATAGTAGCGCGAATATTCCCTAAATTAACATATCACGGATTTGAAGTGCGGTTTGAAAAGTGGTACTACCTCAACGGATTGGTCAAGTGTTCTTGCTCAAAGTTCGATGTCATCTATCCCCATCAGCGTCTCCAGTAGGTCTATCTACCTCTCGGATGTGCTTCCTTTCCATCTCGTTTTTTTTTTTGTATCTGGGGTACCTTTTTTATAATCTCCTCGGAGTATATGGCAAGCAAGTTAGAAGAAAGTAAATAAAAATAATTCTCCAGAAAACCACTACTCCAGGAAGACTATGGACTAAAAATGAAGAGTAAAGGGCAGAATGGAATGAACGGACTGGATCTTTTGTTGCGTCTTTTGACCGCAACAAACCCCACTCTTACCGCCGAATAAATTTGCTTCACATATCAGAGGGCAAGTCAAGGAAACTATAGAAAGTTAAGACAACAAAACATAAGGGCTTTAAGTGCTTAACGTGCTACTTTCCTATTTCTCTGACAGTATCATGAGTCAAAACATAAGTCCAAGGTAATACCTGACTAAGGATAGTAAATGTGTCTATATATTTCGGAGCTAGTTTTGCGGCATAGATATCCCTATCTCCTGTACCTACTCTATCTCTAAAATTAATTGAACTATTATCTGCAACTGATACCCTACTATATATGTTTATCCCTACCGAAATTCACTTAATAGGAGAAAACCGTCAAAAGGTCGTATTGGGATTGTTACAATAGATTGTGTAGCCTTATGTAATACATTATACAATTATATACTTAAGTACTCAGTACTCAAGCTAGAACTATTTCAATAAAGATCACCCCCAGTATAACTGTAGTGGTTGCCCTGTCGTGTCATTTACTCGGCGCTTTAGCGCAACATGGTGTTAAAATGGTAAAAAACGGAAAATAAAACAAATTAAAATTTAAAAAAAAAATTAAGAGAAAAGAAAAATATTTTTTTATTAATAATGCCTGATGATGCTGTTCCACGCTCAAGTTTTAGTAGAGGTTTCGTAAAACCGCAGGGTTACCTAGAAATAAGCGATACCGAGATGTTTATCAAGTGGAAAAATTGACTGCAAAGATATCAGTCAGAGGAACAAGCTGCATACTGGCTGACCATAGGACCAGACACCACCAATATATTTAACTCATTTTTACTCAGCTTTGAATATACACTTGCTATGAATACACTTGCCTCGTTACGGTTCGTGGCATACAAAAAATCAATGAAGAACATACAGCGCTACGAGTATTGGTCATTCTTGTAGACAAAAGGGTCATTTTGCTAGGTTTTGTAGACAAGGAAAAGATTGGTACATATATAAATGCAGTATTTGGCAAAGAAATTCGTAGGCAGATTAAGGCTAGAGTTCCCAAACAATAAAGTAGATGTGCTGGGCGAAATACTGGATCCATGCAATATTCGAAATTGCGCAACAAACTTGAAATTTAAGGTTGATGCTGGTAATGTGTTTCCAATTCTAGGCAGAAAGGCATGCACACAATTGAAGCTGGTAGTACGAGTTGAAGAAATAATGTCAGTCCAGGACTTATATGAAGGGTTCGGATGTGTTAAGGATTTTATTTACACTGGGTGACAAATCTCGTTCTGTGCTTAGCAAACTTCTTGAGGCAGGTTTGAAGCTAAACAAAAATTAATGCGTATTTTAGTCAACAAAGGTAAAATTTTCAGAAAGATAAAAGCAAAATCGAAGCTATTGATATTAGATTAAAATCGCCAACCAAAGAACTTCAAAGACTTTTGGGAATGGTAACTTACCTGGAGAAGTTTATAATAAATATTAATTTGTATTAGTTAATAAAGCTTACTCAACAATTTCGGAAATTAATTAAAAAAGACGTTCGCTGAGAATGGAATCAAAATCACGAAGAAGCATTCGATGAACTAATGAAAATGTTATGTGCAAGAAACCCTTATACCATGCTCCCCGTAGGCTACAAATACACTGTACGAAGTAATCCCTATGCGCCAAAGGTTATTTAATTTGTAGCCAAAGAAATCGCACCAGCCGCTGCCTTGAACAGAGTTTGTAAGCATACATCGGCTCACTAAGACAAAGACGAAACTGAAGATAAACTGGAAATCAATTCTCTCTTGCAGATGTCTGAAGAAGTTTATAATATGATTGTCGAAAACACCACTAAGGCTGCAGAGCTTCGAGAAATTATAAAATCTAAAATTGATAAAAGAGCTAAAAAATACTGGAATTTCAGGGATGAACTCGGTCTCGAAGAAGGGGTTCTGATAAAAGGAGAAAAAGTTGTAATACTGGCTTCCTTAAAGAAAACAATGCTTGCAATAAGTTACGAGGGATATCCTGGTATCTAGAGGTCAGTTAGTCGTAGAGGTTGTTTATTTTGGTTTGGAATAGCCGAGGATATAAAGTTCGAAAATTATGTTAATTTACACTTAAGTAAACTACTTATAAATTGTAATTAATTCTTATTTTATTTTTATTTTTTTAAAGATGGTCATGTTCCGCTAAATAGTTATGTAATATATTATACAATTATGCACTTACGTAGTTAATGCTCATGCTAAGACTGTTACAATAAAGACCACCCCCGTATCGCTGTAACCGTTGTCTTGTCGTGTTATTTAATCGGCGCCTTAGCACAACAGGATGTATTGATGGTAAAACAAACTTCGCCAAATGTGAACCATAATGATTTTCGACACATAGGCACGTTGATATCTGGCGGAGCACTGATCCAACCCCATAGTCCGATGCATTTGTTTGCACCACAAAAGACTACTCAAAATTCGGACAGGTTACAATCGAGGCAGACAACAGATACTTCTTTGCATTTTGGGGCCTCCCCTCGCACTCCTTAGACCAATTGAACGTGTTATTCTATTTAAAAAAAATCCGTCAACGGCCTTACCAGAACTGCAAAATTTTGTAAGTCTGCTGCTTCCCTAACATTGCTTGGTGCAGGATTTCTTATCATATTATCTACCTTCTCTCGATCTACATGTAGCCCATTACGGTCCACAATATACCAAAAAACTTTAATGATGACCTAAAAAATCGCATTTCTCTCTGCTTACATATAGACCTGCCGCACACAACTGTTTGAATACCTCTTTCAGTGTTTCCAGATGTTGTTAGAAAAATTTGGAGACTGGCTAAGTCGCCAGGGCTCTGTGAACACCGAATGACATTGTCTTCATTAAAAGTGTCCGACTTCTCCTCTTCGGTCAAGCATAAAAATCGGCGCCCAATATCAAGACATGTGGGAGAGTTGGAATAACAAGATATTCCGGAAAACACATTTTCTCTACACCCGTACCATCAGCTAAAGTTACATTCCGAATTTTCACTTTTGCTTAAATTCATACTTATCTCATTTAAAATTGTCCTCCCATCCCTACAGATGATCGTAAGCAAAGCTCCTGAATCGAAAAGACTTACTAAATTAATAGCATGAATACTTACTAATAAATATAGTATGTCATCCAACTGGTTGCTAGCAGGGAGCCTATTCAATTCCTCCGGCGCTCTTGCCCTGCTGATGCAAGGCTCTGTTACCCATTTCTCGAGCAGATGACATTCACTACATGTTGGAGCATTTGCCCTACCTCTCAATTCCTGACCACTTATTACTAAAAGGATCCCCAAGCAAAGACCCGTCAATTTACCGCCCCATCATCTGTCACCTATAAGATTTTCACTAAGATTTTAGCGAATAAAATTTATCAACATTGTTTGAAGAACAACATTATGTCTGAGGAGGAGAAAGGCTGCAGTAAGAGTGACCATGGTGTAGTGGTAACATCATCGCTTGTCACGCTGTTGGTTCACAGTTCAAATCCTGATATCAAGAATCATCTATTTATTTCGCCTGAAATATATAAAAAAGTCGATAAATTGCGAAAGCTAAGTCAACTCTGGTGCGTAGGCATAACACTGGCAGTAGAGTGGTCATATGGCTGAAAATGCAACTTGATCGTGATGATGACATCATGAGGACGGAGAAAAATACTGTGAATCATGAGCAATGACAAAAGCAAAACAAACAAGCTCCCCAGCTATCTGGACGCCACCCTTGGAGCTTATAGAAACTTAATACCATCTGAGTTTCAAACCACTACACTAAAATCTTTGGCGCGCGTAAATTATAAATTATAAAAAAAAGTAGGCGAACAATGGGCTGCAAAGACCAATTAACGATTGACTAATGCCCCATGAATACCTGAGAAAAGTGCTTGAAATATATAAAAACGATAAAGTCGTAGTAAAATGTTTATGCCAACTATTATCGTGGTGAAACACCAAGCTAAATCAAAATAGCCTCGTCGGTAAGACTATTTCCATGCGATACGGTATTTTTCAAGACGATGCCCCTATCCCGCTGTGGTTATGCCTAGGTTTCAACCCTCTCGGCAATATACTCACTCAAATGAAGTCTGGCTTCGGTATCAAAACCAAAACATCTGACTATAATTTAAACAATCTTTAAAGATCGAGGACAAGTACAAGCGATGAGGCGAAGATGGTGAAATCATTGACCACGTACTTAGAGGCTGCAGTATAATCGCACCTTTCGACTATTCGGATTGCCACAACAACTTTGCCAAGATGATCCAATAATAGCTAACGTCGCGATCGTTTGGAATATTCAGCAGCCAAACTTTATTGGGATGGGACAGTGATTACCGACCAATACCTACCGTCGAATAAGCACGTATGATGCCGCGCTCTTTCACAAACCTTCAAGAAAGATCGAGTTATATGATGTAGCAGTGTCACTGAGTAGAAACCTGCAAAACACCTACAACAAAGGTTTCCAAATACACGCCTCTGGCTATAGAAATATTGTAATTGTACCCATTGTTATATCACCGAACTTACTCGCCCCAAACACTTTATCGTGAACCTGAAGAAGCTTGGCATGGAAAATCTTATGGCACAAATTCAGAATACCGTGTTATTGGATACATGTGCAATCGTTAAAAGATTTTTTAATTTGCAGTAGAATAAGTAGACTCAAGGGCAAAGAACTTAGAATAAGATCCAGCAGAGAATAATCAATTGGCCATATGGGCGGGATAAGTGCTTAAAAGCTGAGATTAAAACAAATGTCACATATAATAGTAATAGTAATAATAATAATAATAATAATAATAATAATAATAATAATAATAATAATAATAATAATAATAATAATAATAATAATAATAATAATAATAATAATAATAATAATAATAATAATAATAATAATAATAATAATAATAATAATAATAATAATAATAATAATAATAATAATAATAATAATAATAATAATAATAATAATAATAATAATAATAATAATAATAATAATAATAATAATAATAATAATAATAATAATAATAATAATAATAATAATAATAATAATAATAATAATAATAATAATAATAATAATAATAATAATAATAATAATAATAATAATAATAATAATAATAATAATAATAATAATAATAATAATAATAATAATAATAATAATAATAATAATAATAATAATAATAATAATAATAATAATAATAATAATAATAATAATAATAATAATAATAATAATAATAATAATAATAATAATAATAATAATAATAATAATAATAATAATAATAATAATAATAATAATAATAATAATAATAATAATAATAATAATAATAATAATAATAATAATAATAATAATAATAATAATAATAATAATAATAATAATAATAATAATAATAATAATAATAATAATAATAATAATAATAATAATAATAATAATAATAATAATAATAATAATAATAATAATAATAATAATAATAATAATAATAATAATAATAATAATAATAATAATAATAATAATAATAATAATAATAATAATAATAATAATAATAATAATAATAATAATAATAATAATAATAATAATAATAATAATAATAATAATAATAATAATAATAATAATAATAATAATAATAATAATAATAATAATAATAATAATAATAATAATAATAATAATAATAATAATAATAATAATAATAATAATAATAATAATAATAATAATAATAATAATAATAATAATAATAATAATAATAATAATAATAATAATAATAATAATAATAATAATAATAATAATAATAATAATAATAATAATAATAATAATAATAATAATAATAATAATAATAATAATAATAATAATAATAATAATAATAATAATAATAATAATAATAATAATAATAATAATAATAATAATAATAATAATAATAATAATAATAATAATAATAATAATAATAATAATAATAATAATAATAATAATAATAATAATAATAATAATAATAATAATAATAATAATAATAATAATAATAATAATAATAATAATAATAATAATAATAATAATAATAATAATAATAATAATAATAATAATAATAATAATAATAATAATAATAATAATAATAATAATAATAATAATAATAATAATAATAATAATAATAATAATAATAATAATAATAATAATAATAATAATAATAATAATAATAATAATAATAATAATAATAATAATAATAATAATAATAATAATAATAATAATAATAATAATAATAATAATAATAATAATAATAATAATAATAATAATAATAATAATAATAATAATAATAATAATAATAATAATAATAATAATAATAATAATAATAATAATAATAATAATAATAATAATAATAATAATAATAATAATAATAATAATAATAATAATAATAATAATAATAATAATAATAATAATAATAATAATAATAATAATAATAATAATAATAATAATAATAATAATAATAATAATAATAATAATAATAATAATAATAATAATAATAATAATAATAATAATAATAATAATAATAATAATAATAATAATAATAATAATAATAATAATAATAATAATAATAATAATAATAATAATAATAATAATAATAATAATAATAATAATAATAATAATAATAATAATAATAATAATAATAATAATAATAATAATAATAATAATAATAATAATAATAATAATAATAATAATAATAATAATAATAATAATAATAATAATAATAATAATAATAATAATAATAATAATAATAATAATAATAATAATAATAATAATAATAATAATAATAATAATAATAATAATAATAATAATAATAATAATAATAATAATAATAATAATAATAATAATAATAATAATAATAATAATAATAATAATAATAATAATAATAATAATAATAATAATAATAATAATAATAATAATAATAATAATAATAATAATAATAATAATAATAATAATAATAATAATAATAATAATAATAATAATAATAATAATAATAATAATAATAATAATAATAATAATAATAATAATAATAATAATAATAATAATAATAATAATAATAATAATAATAATAATAATAATAATAATAATAATAATAATAATAATAATAATAATAATAATAATAATAATAATAATAATAATAATAATAATAATAATAATAATAATAATAATAATAATAATAATAATAATAATAATAATAATAATAATAATAATAATAATAATAATAATAATAATAATAATAATAATAATAATAATAATAATAATAATAATAATAATAATAATAATAATAATAATAATAATAATAATAATAATAATAATAATAATAATAATAATAATAATAATAATAATAATAATAATAATAATAATAATAATAATAATAATAATAATAATAATAATAATAATAATAATAATAATAATAATAATAATAATAATAATAATAATAATAATAATAATAATAATAATAATAATAATAATAATAATAATAATAATAATAATAATAATAATAATAATAATAATAATAATAATAATAATAATAATAATAATAATAATAATAATAATAATAATAATAATAATAATAATAATAATAATAATAATAATAATAATAATAATAATAATAATAATAATAATAATAATAATAATAATAATAATAATAATAATAATAATAATAATAATAATAATAATAATAATAATAATAATAATAATAATAATAATAATAATAATAATAATAATAATAATAATAATAATAATAATAATAATAATAATAATAATAATAATAATAATAATAATAATAATAATAATAATAATAATAATAATAATAATAATAATAATAATAATAATAATAATAATAATAATAATAATAATAATAATAATAATAATAATAATAATAATAATAATAATAATAATAATAATAATAATAATAATAATAATAATAATAATAATAATAATAATAATAATAATAATAATAATAATAATAATAATAATAATAATAATAATAATAATAATAATAATAATAATAATAATAATAATAATAATAATAATAATAATAATAATAATAATAATAATAATAATAATAATAATAATAATAATAATAATAATAATAATAATAATAATAATAATAATAATAATAATAATAATAATAATAATAATAATAATAATAATAATAATAATAATAATAATAATAATAATAATAATAATAATAATAATAATAATAATAATAATAATAATAATAATAATAATAATAATAATAATAATAATAATAATAATAATAATAATAATAATAATAATAATAATAATAATAATAATAATAATAATAATAATAATAATAATAATAATAATAATAATAATAATAATAATAATAATAATAATAATAATAATAATAATAATAATAATAATAATAATAATAATAATAATAATAATAATAATAATAATAATAATAATAATAATAATAATAATAATAATAATAATAATAATAATAATAATAATAATAATAATAATAATAATAATAATAATAATAATAATAATAATAATAATAATAATAATAATAATAATAATAATAATAATAATAATAATAATAATAATAATAATAATAATAATAATAATAATAATAATAATAATAATAATAATAATAATAATAATAATAATAATAATAATAATAATAATAATAATAATAATAATAATAATAATAATAATAATAATAATAATAATAATAATAATAATAATAATAATAATAATAATAATAATAATAATAATAATAATAATAATAATAATAATAATAATAATAATAATAATAATAATAATAATAATAATAATAATAATAATAATAATAATAATAATAATAATAATAATAATAATAATAATAATAATAATAATAATAATAATAATAATAATAATAATAATAATAATAATAATAATAATAATAATAATAATAATAATAATAATAATAATAATAATAATAATAATAATAATAATAATAATAATAATAATAATAATAATAATAATAATAATAATAATAATAATAATAATAATAATAATAATAATAATAATAATAATAATAATAATAATAATAATAATAATAATAATAATAATAATAATAATAATAATAATAATAATAATAATAATAATAATAATAATAATAATAATAATAATAATAATAATAATAATAATAATAATAATAATAATAATAATAATAATAATAATAATAATAATAATAATAATAATAATAATAATAATAATAATAATAATAATAATAATAATAATAATAATAATAATAATAATAATAATAATAATAATAATAATAATAATAATAATAATAATAATAATAATAATAATAATAATAATAATAATAATAATAATAATAATAATAATAATAATAATAATAATAATAATAATAATAATAATAATAATAATAATAATAATAATAATAATAATAATAATAATAATAATAATAATAATAATAATAATAATAATAATAATAATAATAATAATAATAATAATAATAATAATAATAATAATAATAATAATAATAATAATAATAATAATAATAATAATAATAATAATAATAATAATAATAATAATAATAATAATAATAATAATAATAATAATAATAATAATAATAATAATAATAATAATAATAATAATAATAATAATAATAATAATAATAATAATAATAATAATAATAATAATAATAATAATAATAATAATAATAATAATAATAATAATAATAATAATAATAATAATAATAATAATAATAATAATAATAATAATAATAATAATAATAATAATAATAATAATAATAATAATAATAATAATAATAATAATAATAATAATAATAATAATAATAATAATAATAATAATAATAATAATAATAATAATAATAATAATAATAATAATAATAATAATAATAATAATAATAATAATAATAATAATAATAATAATAATAATAATAATAATAATAATAATAATAATAATAATAATAATAATAATAATAATAATAATAATAATAATAATAATAATAATAATAATAATAATAATAATAATAATAATAATAATAATAATAATAATAATAATAATAATAATAATAATAATAATAATAATAATAATAATAATAATAATAATAATAATAATAATAATAATAATAATAATAATAATAATAATAATAATAATAATAATAATAATAATAATAATAATAATAATAATAATAATAA
Source organism: Pocota personata (assembly GCA_963082735.1). Classification (NCBI taxonomy): domain Eukaryota; kingdom Metazoa; phylum Arthropoda; class Insecta; order Diptera; family Syrphidae; genus Pocota; species Pocota personata. Next base: position 97,649,781 of record OY720429.1, on the reverse strand, counting down.
TAATAATAATAATAATAATAATAATAATAATAATAATAATAATAATAATAATAATAATAATAATAATAATAATAATAATAATAATAATAATAATAATAATAATAATAATAATAATAATAATAATAATAATAATAATAATAATAATAATAATAATAATAATAATAATAATAATAATAATAATAATAATAATAATAATAATAATAATAATAATAATAATAATAATAATAATAATAATAATAATAATAATAATAATAATAATAATAATAATAATAATAATAATAATAATAATAATAATAATAATAATAATAATAATAATAATAATAATAATAATAATAATAATAATAATAATAATAATAATAATAATAATAATAATAATAATAATAATAATAATAATAATAATAATAATAATAATAATAATAATAATAATAATAATAATAATAATAATAATAATAATAATAATAATAATAATAATAATAATAATAATAATAATAATAATAATAATAATAATAATAATAATAATAATAATAATAATAATAATAATAATAATAATAATAATAATAATAATAATAATAATAATAATAATAATAATAATAATAATAATAATAATAATAATAATAATAATAATAATAATAATAATAATAATAATAATAATAATAATAATAATAATAATAATAATAATAATAATAATAATAATAATAATAATAATAATATAATAATAATAATAATAATAATAATAATAATAATAATAATAATAATAATAATAATAATAATAATAATAATAATAATAATAATAATAATAATAATAATAATAATAATAATAATAATAATAATAATAATAATAATAATAATAATAATAATAATAATAATAATAATAATAATAATAATAATAATAATAATAATAATAATAATAATAATAATAATAATAATAATAATAATAATAATAATAATAATAATAATAATAATAATAATAATAATAATAATAATAATAATAATAATAATAATAATAATAATAATAATAATAATAATAATAATAATAATAATAATAATAATAATAATAATAATAATAATAATAATAATAATAATAATAATAATAATAATAATAATAATAATAATAATAATAATAATAATAATAATAATAATAATAATAATAATAATAATAATAATAATAATAATAATAATAATAATAATAATAATAATAATAATAATAATAATAATAATAATAATAATAATAATAATAATAATAATAATAATAATAATAATAATAATAATAATAATAATTTTTTTTTTTTTTTTTTTTTTTTTTTTACGAGGAGAGAATGCATCATGCACCGTCAGGGCTGTTTGGCGAGCCCCGGTGTGTCGGACTCTAACCGACTAAACTCTCCTCCTCCACAAGCATTTATCCCACCCCGGAACCGCTTTTCGCATTACTTCAGGGTGGTGCTTTAAATTAAGCCCTATCAGGCCCTGTGCCGTTTGTTATTCGTCCCTGTGCGTTAGGGTGCTGGTCCTGCTCTCTCTTCTTTTCCTTGAGTACTTCTTCAATGTATATTCGGACCCTCTCCCATGTGTCCTCGCTGGTGCACATTTTTCTAACGATATTGTCTGGGGTGATTTCGCCTATTTCAGTTTGCAGACTACTCCTCTCTACCTGCCATCTGCTGCATTCGAAGAAAGTGTGGTTTGCATCATCTCGGGAAGAGTCGCCATACTGGCAGTCTGGGCTGTCTACTTTCCCCATTTTGTGAAGATATTCGTTGAAGTATCCATGCCCGGTAAGGAACTGGGTAATGTAGTAGTTTACTTCCCCGCTCCTCCGCTTCTTCCAATCTGTAATGATCCTGATCAATCTTGCAGTCCACCTTCCCCTTATCTCCAAGCTCCAGCGTTCTTGCCAGCTTTGTGTGGTGAGGTCCCTAGCTTCCGCTATTGCCGCTTGCTTTCCTATTTCTCCTTTCCGCAGGTGGACGTATTTTTTCTCGGCAGCTAAGAGGTCAATGGGCGTAACTCCTGCAATTACGAGGACGGCTGGCTCTGACACTGTTCGATAGGAACTCGTTATTCGAAGGGCTCCTCTTCGCTGTACCGCTGCCATTTGTTTCCTATATTTTTCCTGGCTGAGTGCACTAGCCCATATTTCAGAACCGTACAAAAGAATGGAATGTGTAACCGACATCAGAAGTCTCCGTTTACTTGCCGTGGGTCCTCCAATGTTCGCCATCAGTCTACTGAGCAATGTCGTGACCCTCACAGCTCTTTCGGACGCGGATTTAATCTGCTGCCAGAAAGTGAGCTTAGTATCGAGCCTTACTCCCAGATATTTTATTGTCTGCTTTGTGGGTATTACTTCTGGACCCACCTGGAACTCAATCATTGTTGGTATCTGTCTCCTAGTCAGCAGGACTATCTCAGTTTTCTCCACTGCTAGGCTGAGACAGTGTTCTTTCATCCAGGAAAGCACCCGCCTCATGACTTGGTTAAGTTTTCTCTTTGCTCCTTCGGCATCGCGTGCGGTGATCACTACAGCGATGTCGTCTGCATAGCCGACCAGGAAGGTATCGTCGGGCAATTCAATGCGGAGAATCCCATCGTAAAAGATGTTCCACAAATCTGGTCCAAGGATTAAGCCTTGCGCTACCCCGGCGGTTATTTCTTTTCTGCGGGGTCCCTCCGTGGTGTCGTAAAGCAGTTCTCTATCCCTCAGATAATCTTTAAACATTCGAAGAAGATACCGCGGTACTCTGAAGATGTTTTCCATTTCGCCTAACACATCGCTCCACCTGGCGGAGTTGAAGGCATTTCTTACGTCCAGGGTTGCCAACACAACTATCTTTCTTGAGTAGTGATTACCTTGTTGGGCTAGTTGGGCAGCCTTAATCACCTCCTCCACAGCGTCTATTGTAGAGTGATTTTTCCTGAACCCATGCTGTCTCTCGGAAAGGTCTCCTGCTCTCTGCACAGCTTCGGAAAGACGCGATTTCAGCATTCTTTCCAGTAGTTTTCCTGCTGTGTTCAACATACACAAGGGTCTGTATGTTGACGGGGTATCCGGGTCTCCTTTTCCTTTGTTTATCAATATCAGCCGCTGCGTTTTCCAATTTTTGTGAAAGATTCCGTCACTTAGGCAGCTGTTATACATGCTTAGCAATAGCTGAGGATGCGTTCGAGCTATTACTTTCAATATTTCTGCAGGGATCCCGTCAATTCCGGGGGCCTTTTTGTTTTGCATGGTGCTTGCGGCCATGACCAGTTCTTCTTCGCTGAATAGCGGGACCTCCTCTGGTTGGTCACGAAATACGTCCTGGTCTCTAATCGCATGTGTTGGGAACAACGCGCTGACGATATTTTCCATCTTTTCCGCACTTAGAACTGGGCAGGCCAACTGTGAGCCTAGCTTGCGCATAACTACCCTGTAGCCTAGGCCCCAAGGGTCGCTATTGACATCCCGCCGGAGATCTTCCCACTTTTGCTTCTTGCTCATTTTAATATTTCTTTTTAGTTCTAGCTTTGCTATCCTAAACTCCGTTATTATGTCTGCAGTGGTTTCAATGTTTCTTCTTCTTCCCCTGGTGACTTTGCGTCTTAGGTATAAACACCTCCTCCTTAGGGCAGCAATTTCAGATGTCCACCAGTATACCGGTTGCATGCGTCCATTTCGGCTGTTTAACCGAGGCATCGCGGCATCGCACGCTTGACTTATGAGTCGCATCGTCGCATCTACTTTTCCTTCGGTAGCACCCCCCATTTCTAGGATAGCATCCTTACCTTCACCAATCACTGATATGAGAAGCTCTTCATTAAGTCGGCCTGCATTCCATCTAATTTCTCGCCTCCGATTTTCACTAAGAACAAACCGGTCTCTTTGCAGATCATAAACTATGTATTGATGATCGCTGCCAGTGTAGTCCTCTATGACCCTCCAGTTGGTCACGTCTGCAGCTAGGCACTCCGAGGCGAAGGTAACATCCGGTATTGTTTCGCCATAACCAGGTCGTCTGAGGGTCGGTGTGTTTCCGACGTTCATTACGTTGAGCCCCAATCTAGCAGCCATCTCGAGAATCTGCCTTCCCCTTGAGTCTGTAGTGGGCATTCCCCACTCTATAGCTCTGGCGTTAAAGTCACCAGCAACCAAGATCGCTCCTTCGTGTTCTCTCACGATGTCCTCCAGACCATCCAGTTTTTCCCGGAAATCACCCATGTTTTCATTCGGCGTGAAATAGCAGCTTACTAGCGTGACTCCGCCGCATTTCACCCAAACGAATCCTCTTGCAGAGCCATAGTTATTTATGGCTACAGTCTTTTGGTCCGGAATGAATATGGCAGCCGTTCCAAGCTCGTCCGAAAACCAACCGGGTCCACCTTTATTTCTGTATTGCTCGCTGATAATTATTGCATCCACTTTCAGATCAAATTTAAGCTGCATGAGGAGGTCGTCAGCTGTTCTGCTCCTGTGAAGGTTCCCTTGAAGAATTCTCATCATTGTACGATGTCTTTCTTTGCCTTTGCGAGTGCCTCTCTAAACACATGGCAGGTACCCGATCCTGGAACGTGAGCCAGTAGCTCTGGTTTTAAGTTGAGTTCCGTACATAAGCAGCACTTCGCACTTTTTCCGCACTCATTTTTCTTGTGACCATTTTCGCCACACTTGATGCAGAGTCCTTGGCCCTTTCTATCTGGTCCCTTGCAGGCCATTTGCTGATGTCCGTAGCTGAAACACCTGTAACAACGGGGGACAACTACTCTTTGGCGAACTCTGCAGTTAATCCACCCAATTTTTATTCGTGGTGTTTTCAGCAGCTCCCTTGCTCCTCGCGCGCTCATCTCGACAATGGCTATTTTCTGTGCTCGGCTGTTTGCCTTGGTAACAGTGACCTTAAGTTCTCCCTCAAGACCTTTCAGTTTTTCCTTAATAGCCTCTTGCACTTCATTTACTGTTGTCAGGTCGTCCATGTCCCTGATCTCCAAGGTTATTTTAGGTTCAAGGCTGCGTATGGTTACCTTCTCTCCTAAAATGTTTTTCAGTGATGTCCTAAATCCTTCCTTGTCATTCGTTTTCGATCCGAGTTCAAGGAGAACATCTCCTGCTCTTGTCTGGCGTATGGATTTAATTTCCGTTTTTGTATCGTCTGGTTTGGCTTTGTTGCGAATTTCTCGCAGTATTTCGGCGTACGTTCCACCTGCTTTAGGCCTTATGAGGATGGCTTCAGATTTAAGTTTGGATTGCCTCATCTTCTTGCGTTTTGTTTGACAGGCGTTGTTCCCATTTGTCTCCAACTTTTCCTCATTTCGCTGCCTCTTCTCACTTCGTGGGAGTTTATGCTTTAATTCGTCGGCGTTTCTGTTACTCTTCTTCTCCTTTAGTATTTCTTTCTCTGCCGATCTTATGAGGACCCCTTTCTTGGTGTTCACATCCATTGTAGGAGTCCTGTCCGTGTCTTCTAAGAGTCTGCACTTGTTAGCACTTGCTAACTTAATTTGCGATGCCTTAGTCTTGGGTGTTTGCTTCTTCTTTTTTTCTATGTCACCCTCTATAGGGCTCGAAGCGGACCTCTTCTTTGACTCCAAGTCAACCACGGGTACCTTTCTCGTACCCTGTAGCGGCATTCTTTGTATGCTGGAGCCTACTAGCCAAGTTTGCAGTTTCCCAGCTTTAGGTGTTAGCTGTTGTAGGCTATACGAAGCAGTCTCCCATGCATTCTTCAGCGAACTGATGATATCCACGCATTCCTCTAGTTCAGCGAGGCCGTTTTTGATGTCCATACTGATGTTTCTTTGCTTATCAGTAGCCTTTTTCATCTTACTGATGATGAATTTGCATTTCTGCAATTCTATCTCTGCTATTCTGCTTTCCGTCTTCATTTCGTTCACAGCAATGCGCTCCTGGTGTTCTCCCGTGGTGTTTTCCATAGAAGTTTCTTTGACAACTTCCCCAATGGTTTGGGAGGGGTCCGTTCCTTGAGTTTCTGTGGTTCCCTTCATAGCTGAGAATTCGGTACTGGGTCCGACTTCCACTTCTCTTGCAATTGGTGGTGACATCTGCACAAGGCCTTGTACTTCTTCGAATTCCGCTAACGTTGGGCTACACTTGCTCCCTTTGATTTCTTCGACGGCTTCTTCCTTGCTAGGTTTTACTGGCGGTGAACGCAGTAGCCCAGACCTCCTTCTGAAGGGGTCTTCTGCAACCTCCTGGTGCGTCGATTGACTTTCATTTTTTTTTGTTTTTTCGTTGTTTTTGTTTTGTTTTTGTTTTTGTTTTTGTTCCATGTTTTAATTTTGGATCCCACGAGTAAGGGGGAAAATATGTCGGCCACGCCATAGCCCCCTGTAACGTGGTAAGGCATTTATTTATAACCAGAGGTCGCCAGGTATCCGGAGGGCTCCGTTATCGATGCTGTATGGGTTTTACTTCCCCAGCACCATTCAGGCCTCGGCACGGGTCGCATAACACCTTGCCTTACGGGAAGGATGCTTATTTAAAGGGCGGCATCTACTCGCCCTGTCACAGAAATTTCGTCGAGCTTTTGTGGTTTTTCCTCCACGCCCTCCATTTTTGCCGCTCTTGGTCGGGGACTGCTTATTGGTTATTCGCAGCTAACCCACATATCTGTAGGCCATTCAGCTATCCGCCACTCACTGACCCCCCCGGTAGCCTGAGCAGAGCCCCGGGAATAATAATAATAATAATAATAATAATAATAATAATAATAATAATAATAATAATAATAATAATAATAATAATAATAATAATAATAATAATAATAATAATAATAATAATAATAATAATAATAATAATAATAATAATAATAATAATAATAATAATAATAATAATAATAATAATAATAATAATAATAATAATAATAATAATAATAATAATAATAATAATAATAATAATAATAATAATAATAATAATAATAATAATAATAATAATAATAATAATAATAATAATAATAATAATAATAATAATAATAATAATAATAATAATAATAATAATAATAATAATAATAATAATAATAATAATAATAATAATAATAATAATAATAATAATAATAATAATAATAATAATAATAATAATAATAATAATAATAATAATAATAATAATAATAATAATAATAATAATAATAATAATAATAATAATAATAATAATAATAATAATAATAATAATAATAATAATAATAATAATAATAATAATAATAATAATAATAATAATAATAATAATAATAATAATAATAATAATAATAATAATAATAATAATAATAATAATAATAATAATAATAATAATAATAATAATAATAATAATAATAATAATAATAATAATAATAATAATAATAATAATAATAATAATAATAATAATAATAATAATAATAATAATAATAATAATAATAATAATAATAATAATAATAATAATAATAATAATAATAATAATAATAATAATAATAATAATAATAATAATAATAATAATAATAATAATAATAATAATAATAATAATAATAATAATAATAATAATAATAATAATAATAATAATAATAATAATAATAATAATAATAATAATAATAATAATAATAATAATAATAATAATAATAATAATAATAATAATAATAATAATAATAATAATAATAATAATAATAATAATAATAATAATAATAATAATAATAATAATAATAATAATAATAATAATAATAATAATAATAATAATAATAATAATAATAATAATAATAATAATAATAATAATAATAATAATAATAATAATAATAATAATAATAATAATAATAATAATAATAATAATAATAATAATAATAATAATAATAATAATAATAATAATAATAATAATAATAATAATAATAATAATAATAATAATAATAATAATAATAATAATAATAATAATAATAATAATAATAATAATAATAATAATAATAATAATAATAATAATAATAATAATAATAATAATAATAATAATAATAATAATAATAATAATAATAATAATAATAATAATAATAATAATAATAATAATAATAATAATAATAATAATAATAATAATAATAATAATAATAATAATAATAATAATAATAATAATAATAATAATAATAATAATAATAATAATAATAATAATAATAATAATAATAATAATAATAATAATAATAATAATAATAATAATAATAATAATAATAATAATAATAATAATAATAATAATAATAATAATAATAATAATAATAATAATAATAATAATAATAATAATAATAATAATAATAATAATAATAATAATAATAATAATAATAATAATAATAATAATAATAATAATAATAATAATAATAATAATAATAATAATAATAATAATAATAATAATAATAATAATAATAATAATAATAATAATAATAATAATAATAATAATAATAATAATAATAATAATAATAATAATAATAATAATAATAATAATAATAATAATAATAATAATAATAATAATAATAATAATAATAATAATAATAATAATAATAATAATAATAATAATAATAATAATAATAATAATAATAATAATAATAATAATAATAATAATAATAATAATAATAATAATAATAATAATAATAATAATAATAATAATAATAATAATAATAATAATAATAATAATAATAATAATAATAATAATAATAATAATAATAATAATAATAATAATAATAATAATAATAATAATAATAATAATAATAATAATAATAATAATAATAATAATAATAATAATAATAATAATAATAATAATAATAATAATAATAATAATAATAATAATAATAATAATAATAATAATAATAATAATAATAATAATAATAATAATAATAATAATAATAATAATAATAATAATAATAATAATAATAATAATAATAATAATAATAATAATAATAATAATAATAATAATAATAATAATAATAATAATAATAATAATAATAATAATAATAATAATAATAATAATAATAATAATAATAATAATAATAATAATAATAATAATAATAATAATAATAATAATAATAATAATAATAATAATAATAATAATAATAATAATAATAATAATAATAATAATAATAATAATAATAATAATAATAATAATAATAATAATAATAATAATAATAATAATAATAATAATAATAATAATAATAATAATAATAATAATAATAATAATAATAATAATAATAATAATAATAATAATAATAATAATAATAATAATAATAATAATAATAATAATAATAATAATAATAATAATAATAATAATAATAATAATAATAATAATAATAATAATAATAATAATAATAATAATAATAATAATAATAATAATAATAATAATAATAATAATAATAATAATAATAATAATAATAATAATAATAATAATAATAATAATAATAATAATAATAATAATAATAATAATAATAATAATAATAATAATAATAATAATAATAATAATAATAATAATAATAATAATAATAATAATAATAATAATAATAATAATAATAATAATAATAATAATAATAATAATAATAATAATAATAATAATAATAATAATAATAATAATAATAATAATAATAATAATAATAATAATAATAATAATAATAATAATAATAATAATAATAATAATAATAATAATAATAATAATAATAATAATAATAATAATAATAATAATAATAATAATAATAATAATAATAATAATAATAATAATAATAATAATAATAATAATAATAATAATAATAATAATAATAATAATAATAATAATAATAATAATAATAATAATAATAATAATAATAATAATAATAATAATAATAATAATAATAATAATAATAATAATAATAATAATAATAATAATAATAATAATAATAATAATAATAATAATAATAATAATA